>JAQJVL010000944.1:259315-310477 GCA_035578905.1 Stictocephala bisonia | reverse complement strand
ATTTGTCCAGCATTGAGGCTTGGTGTCGAGCACTTGATGTGATTTTGTACTGCAGTTGTACTTAATTTTAGAAGGGTACTTACATCTGAGGTTATGTTCAAACTGCTTTCTTGAGGCGTTCCAATGTCCATGCTTTCATTTTTGTCAATTGTTTGAAAGTTATTTATAATAATTGAATTTTGAAGTACGCTTTTATCAGCTACACTCAATGCAAATTGAAACTTTTCATTTTGTTTTTTGTTTTTTGAAAAATATATTTTGTTTTCCCTATATGAGAAGATGTTATCAGAACCAACAGTATTTGTTTCCTTTGTTCCAAAGAAGTAAACTTTATATTTAATAGTGTTTTTAAAGGTCTTGCTGTCTATGGCAGTGATTTTAGCTGGCCAGGGACAGTGTCCCCTCACTTTAGCAAAGACAACATCACCCTTTTTAAAACTTTGGCCATTGTTCTGACTAGCCATTTCAATTGTTTCTTGACAAACAAAAAAATAAATATAAATGTATTGTTATTTGCAATACAAGGTTATGATATAATACAAATAATTAAAACAACATAAATATGACAATTGAAGACTACAAACAGGTATGTAATAGTATTAACCTTAGTGATTCATCACCAGTTAATACTCAAACAGAAAGAATGTTCAAGGTATGAAAGACAAGTCACTTTTGCTAGAAAGTTTTTTAGTAAATCAATCAAATGTTTATATCATTTGCATATCTGAACACTGGCTGAATGCCAATGAGGTTCTATATTCTTTTCCTAATGGGTTTAGCCATATTAGTTCTTTTAGTCGAACTAATCATATCCGAGGTGGTACCCTGGTTTTTGTTAATAATGTGCTACAGGCAAGGCCCTGTGATATCAGTACCTTTTGTCAGGAGTTTCATTTCGAGGCTTCAGCAGCATTTATAGACGATTTTAGAATTATAGTAGTCTCCTTGTATCACTCGACCGCAGGAAACGCTGAAATTTTCTTAAACACTCTTGAGAAATGTTTAACCTATGTAACACAACATTGGCCAAACTACACGGTTGTTGTTGGAGGCTTTGATATTACTACCAATAAAAAATCAGTCAAAGTCTTCCTTAATATTCTAAGTCAATTTAATTGCTACTGTTTGAATAAAGTTCCTACTAGGGGACAGAACTGTTTGGATAATGTCTTTGTTAATTGTCCACTAGAAAAAATTTCTTCTGTAAACGTTTCTAGTTTTCCCTTCTCAGACCATGATTGTGTTATCGTTGAAATTAATAGCCATAAATTTACTTCTGATAGAAGTAAAGATAGACCTGATTTTTATATGAAATTTACTATACCTGAAGAAAGTTTACAACACTTATTATGTAGGTTGTCATCTTATGACTGGTCCAAACTGCTTAGTTCTAATCAAAGCGAAAATGCTGAGAACTTGTTTGATTCATTTTTTAGTATTTTAATTAATCATATAAATTACGAAAAAAAAGCGAAAAAAATTAACTTGAACAAATCCACTGATAAATTGCGTAAGTTTGAATGGTATTCAAGCGACTTAGCTAGGTTGAAGGATAGGCTAGTTTTTCTTAGTAGCTTGACCAGGGGTACTGATGACATTGCATTGCGACAAACTTTTCGTGATCTTACTAAGTTCTACAAGGAATCGATTAGAAAAGCTAAATTATCATACAATGCCAACTGTATTGAAAAGAGTAAGAACAGGTGTAAAGCTGCCTGGAATATTATTAGGGACAACAACCATACCTCCAAAAATGAAATTAAGCATTATATAGCACCAGACATTTTTAATAACCATTTTGTGAACTCTATCGAACAGATTAAGAAAAATGTAAGCAAGCCAAGTAACTCTTCTAATGATTTACTGAAGAGAAATCCAATTACTCATGTAGCTTTCAATTTTAATCTTATAACACCTAATGACATCCTGAATGCAGCTAAGAGATTGAGTAGTTCTAATAGTTATGATGTATTTAACATATCAAATAACATTTTGAAGTTTATAATCCCAAGCATGGCCATTCCTCTTGCAACTTGTATTAACAGTTGCTTAAAGGAAGGTTTGTTTCCAGATCAGCTTAAAATCTCCCGGATTTGTCCTATCTTCAAAAAAGGGCCCAAAAACCAACCTGAGAGTTATCGTCCAATTTCGATTATTCCTACACTGTCAAAAATTATTGAAATATTGGTCTATGACCAAGTCAGCAGTTTTCTAGAAGTTAATAATTTTTTAAATATATCTCAATATGGTTTTAGAAGGGGTAAATCGACCTCTGACGCTATAGATAAGTTGATTAGAGAAATACTTGCAGCCTTTGAAAGCAAGTCATATGCTCAGGCCACTCTGTGTGACCTGAGCAAGGCTTTCGACTCCGTTAATCATGATGACCTTTTATTAAAACTAAATTACTATGGATTCAGTGGTCCTTCTTTAGAGTTCTTCCAATCATACCTTAAAAATCACCGGCAAGTTGTGTGTGTTGATGGTGCGTGCTCACAGGAGATTCAAAATAAGTATGGAGTGCCACAAGGCTCAATACTTGGTCCATTATTGTTTTTGATCTGTATCAATGACCTCCCATTCTCAATTAATGCTTCCACAATACTTTATGCAGACGACACAACCTTTTTAAATGTCAATACTAATTTAGATGAACTTCAACTTTTGGTAAATAACACCTTAGAAGAAGCCAGTGCCTGGTTTAAAGCCAATGGTTTTCTGTTAAATGAAAGTAAAACACAGTCAATTCTTTTCAGTTTGAGACCCACTAACACGCATAATTTGGAAGATGAATCACTTCCTTTTGTTAAATTTTTGGGGATATACATTGATAATAACTTGAATTGGGGGAAACATGTTGATTATATATCCACCAGACTCTCTAGGGTCTTATACCTTCTCAAGCGACTAAAACTTCATGTACAAAAGAATTATGTTAGGACAGCGTACTTTGCATATTTTCAGTCTGTAATTAAATATGGTCTCGTCCTTTGGGGAAACTGCTGTCGAGTTGATGAAATCCTTTTACTCCAAAAAAAGCTGTTAGAATAATGGCTGATCTGGGTCCTCTCGATCACTGTAAACCAATATTTAAAGAACTAGAAATACAGACGGTAGTAAATTTATACATATTTGACTTAGCTGTTTATGTCCTCAAAGATGTAAATAAATTAACATTTAATTATAATATTCATAACTACAATACTCGCAACAAAACAATGTAGTGATAGGTCACAATAGGTTAAGCAAAACTCAGAATAGTCATAGTGTGTTATCCCTAAAGGTGTACAATACCCTGAGCCACCTTATGAAAGTATATCCAGAAAAGCAGTTTAAAACGAAATTGTATACCTGGCTCTTGAATAATCCATTTTATAGTTTTAATGATTTTCTCTCAATGGATTTAATAGTGTTTAGAGGGTTGTAATATAGTGGATATTTAATTTTTATTATATTAAATTAAAACTTAATTATGTCAAGTTCAATGTAAACAGTGTGTCACATGTTTGTAATTTTATTGTTATTATTGTGTAAATTATTGTGATTTCTTTTTAGATTATTTTAGGCTACATTGACTAGGTATTATTACTGTTTAATGACATTGTCAATGATGTAACCATCCTTACGGCAAATAAAAATTATTATTATTATTATTATTCAGGAGGAAAAAGTCCACTGTGTCCGCCACAAGTGCATTCATTAATGAAATTTTAAAAGGTCTGGAGGAAGGAAATTTTGTGTCCGATATATTTCTCGACTTACAAAATGCATTCGATTGTGTGCACTTGGATATCCTATTACATAAACTGGAAAGCTACGGAATCAGAGGAGTTGCACACAATCTCATTACTTCTTATCTAAAAGATCGGCAACAATTTGTATGCATAAATCACAATACTGTTGATTATTTTTCAGATGAATGTCAAGTAACCTGGGGGATACTTCAAGGATCTATTCTTGGTCCTCTGCTTTTTATTATTTACATAAATGATATTAGTAGTATTTCAATTCCTAAGCAAACATTTTTATATGCTGACGACACGTCTCTAATTTTCAAAAACTCAGATCTCTGTGACTTGGAAATTCAAGCAAACATTGGAGTAAACAGTGTAATTCAATATCTCAATGAAAATCTTCTAACAGTAAATGCTAATAAATCAGTTTTTCTAGATTTTACTCCTTCGAAGAGTCAACTTTGAAATACAAATTAATGTTGACAATCAGAAGATCCTAAGTGGTGATTCAACAAAATTTTTGGGATTAGTACTTAATAAAAATTTGAGTTGGGACAATCATACTGATGACCTTTGCTTGAAATTGGCCAAAGGAAACTTCATCATACGAAAGCTTTCAGTGATGTGTGATATACCTACTCTCAGTATGTATATCACACATTGCTTATTTTGCCTTTTTTTTAATTCACATTTGTCTTTTGGAGCTGAGATTTGGGGTAACACTTCAAAAAAGAATATTAACAAATTATTTCTTCTTCAAAAAAGAGCAATCAGGTATATTGCTGGTCTCGGCTATCGGGATTCCTGTGTGGGAAAATTTAATGAGCTACAAATTATGTCTCGACCATGCCTGATCATTTATAAAATAATATTGTATATGGCAACCTCTAACCACAGAAGAAATAAAGAAATTCATTCCTACGGTACTTGAGGTGCTAGTTATTTCGTAATTGAAAATCAAACTACTAAAGCTTTTGCTGCTTTGACTTTGGGTCATAAAGCTTGGAATGGACTTCCAGTGCATTTTAAAACACTTGAATATCGTAAATTGAAAAACAAGCTAAAACTACTCCCTTGGGCCATCCTTTGTATGAAATAAATTCATTTTTTGATATAATTAAATAAATTGTGTAATATAGGATACAATATCACAGTTTTAATTCAAACCCATTATACTTACTCTAATGTACTTATATGTATGAAGTAATGAAGATATGTATGTAATATACATGTGACACCATTCATGTTATATAGTGTAATATAATTCATATTATAATGTATAATTTTATGAATAAAGAGATTCGGATGTCACAACAAGTAAGACATGGAAATGGGCTTCAAATTGTTTCCCCTAAACCGGAGACGTCGTTTAACTCTTTCACTCTATCCATATTTGGCCAGAAGTTTGCCATCACGATATATTTCAAACTCAAGGGGAAAATGTCTCCCACTGCAATGAGCTCACAAGAATTACCGTAAGTCTCACATTTGGACTTTTCGGATATCTATTATAGCTTATTGGAGTATCTTTGGTCTACCTGGTTTATAGTGAACTGTTTTAACCGCTGATAGTTGTTAGAAACGTGATTTACAATAGCTACCCGTACCTCAAACGCTCGAGACGCTAAGACAGGGAGTAAAATAAGCATGCACCATCTCCAAAATCACACGTTGAGGAACATCCCCCACCATCTAAGAATATATTTATATGTTCAACTATGTCTTGAAAAAAGGCAAAAAAAAGAATCTGTCATATAAAAAAATGAAAATGATGACACCTCTCTTCCAGGGAATTAATATGTACACGTTAACTTAACTTACATTTCAGACAGAATTATTTACGTACAACTAACAACAATTTAAATCAAAGTAATTTGTCAACAATTCAAACATAATACAGTAATTAATCACAAACGTAACGAATTTGTGTTATGTTTATGTTTTTGTGCGTCAGCTGTTTTAAATAAATGATTAAATGAAATTAATGCCAATGTTATTCTTATGGAAAAAATTGAATGTTTGGGGGGCTGTTTCTACCCCTCAGAAATGGAATTTCAAAATATCCTTTTTTGAAATTCTTCTTAGGAACTAAGACCATAAAACAAAGGCACTGTAGAATGTTCAAGTAACTATCTTCTATGGTTTACGCTGTACATTGATTTTTAGATCGGCCTCCATGAACATTTGGGGGGCTGTTTCTACCCATCAGGGACAGAATTTAAAAAAATCCTTTCTTAGCACTCACTACGACCATAAAACGAAGGTACTGTAAACATTTCAAGAAGCTATCTTTTACAGTTTACGTTGTATGTTGATTTTTAGATCGGCCTCTATATATATTTCTTATGGAGAGGTATAAACATTTTCCAAAAAAAATCAAGATTTTTGCACCTCAACATTAAAATTTCACAAAATCCTTTCTTAGAACACACCTAAACCCAAAAATGAAGGTACTGCCAAAATTTCAAAATCCTACCTACTGTGGTTAAGGCTCTACATTGATTTTTAATTTTTCACTTCTTCTTTTATAAATATACATACAAAAGTTATAAATTTTGTTAAGTCCTTTTTTATTTTATTTTCTACTATAGGTGATGTCTTTAGGAAACTAATGAAACTTAAAATAATAAATTTGCTTCATAAATAGAATTTTTTTAGTAACGTACAACAAAATCGACAAAAAGAGCCTGTTTTTTTTTTTTTTTTTGGTATGTCAAATATAAAAATATCTGGGTTTTTTGGAACAACTTTTTACAAAATGTCTGGGACGGAAAGGGTTAATACATTAAAAACATTAATCTCTTTTTCTAAAGTATGCATAAATCTGTGGGCTTCAAACTGGCCTGTGCTCACAATTCTTGGCAACAATCCACTATAAAACGCTTATTAAATAACAATATATAATCATAGCCTCCCTTAATTATTAAAGATATGTCAAACAAAATGTTACTTTAAAGCTTACCTCCATGTTCTGCAAACTTAGAATTTGATAAGATCTGTTTTGCAAACTTTAACCCATTTTTGTATTGCTTTTGTTCATAGCATTTCTGAAACAAAAACAGTTCAAATACATTCATTTCTATTTCAAAGAAGACAGGGCCTTATTGATAATCATAACTTCCAAGTTACATAAGATTAATTAGGTAATGTTAAGTAGATAACATTTTCTTCAATATTAAACTTTTCAAGTCAATCATATTACCACTGACTAATGAAATGGACAGTGAAAGGCAATGCATTTGCTGTAGAACCAGGGGAGATCTGTTATAATATGTTGAAAATAAAAAAATTAATTTCATATGGCTTTTGGTGGAGAGAGATTTTCAATTGAGACGCAGTTCTCCTTTTTTGCTTAGACAAGCCCATATTTGTTTTGTAGACTTACATTACGCCATTTATTTTATTATTATTATTATTACACCACAGTCAAATTTAACCAATTTAACTGTCATATTTTGAGATATAGATGGTTATGCCTCCATCAAAGGTTGACTGTTGCAAGAAGAATAAGCTTACTTGGCTGTGTTGTTTGTTTGTTTATATCGCATAGGTTATATTAGTAAAGTTAGGATATTCTACATTAGCATTTTACAGTAAAGGCTAAATAACCTTAAATTCATCTAATTTCTTTTTTCCAATTTCTGATTATGGCAGAAGTAAATATAGAAAGAGGCTAATTGTAATACAACAATTATAAACAAAATAACAAATTATCGTAGGCTATTTAACACTTTTTCAGTCAGTCAGAGTCTGAGGAAAATTGTTGGATATTCTAGGGCACATCTTTGTAACTTGAGATACTAATTTCCTAAAACTTTCCTTTCGTAATCTATACTGTGAAATAAACTGGATATCACAGAGGTTATTTAATTTCTTGCCTAAAATGTTGGATTACCTAAAAAGTTTGGTTTCTATTTCTTTCATTACATATGAATGAACCAAAGGATAAAAAAGCCTTTTTTTCTTTATTCATCTATGCAACATTAATTACATGAATAGTGTCAAGAAATATATTGTAACATTATTCATTAACATCATATACATTGATAAGACCAAGTGATATAAACAAATGAATAGATTAGGTTACCTTCAACAGATGAATACCTTATGATCTAAAAGTTTGTTATAAGATATAAAAATATTCCGTAACACACTAAATTTTGTAGTTCTAAATAATAAAACTTATTTAAATTTATCACTTAATTTTTTAATTATTTCTATATCTTATATTCATGTTTCCCATTTTAATTCCATTAAAATACTTAATTATAATTACAACACAAAAAAAGAAATGTAATTCATCTTAATGGTAACCAATTTGTTAATAATAAATTTAAGTGCTGCTCAGCCTTTTGTTTCTCTTGTAGCACTTATGTTCCAGAATTCCTCAAAAGAGTATGGTGTTAGAGATAAAAGATAATTTTTAAGTAATTTTTTGAAAATATTAAAATTTTGTTCTTTCAAAATATTATTTGTTAAGTTAAATAAAAAAACTTAGTACCGATGAAACTGGCTTTCTTTTCAAACAATTTCAATTTATGTGGTTCAACAAACCGATTACTTCGGGTGTTGTAATTGTGAAAGTTTGTATTTTGAGTTGAAATATTCTTTTTTTCACATATAATACAGTTTCAAAAATGTATAAACCATACACAGTTAAATTGCAAAAAATATGGTTTTACAGTTTGTCTTTTTTTATTTGAAAAATGATTCTCAGGGCCTCTTTTTGTTTGAGAAGAATTCTATCTAAATTTGTTGTTGTTGTAGCTCCATTTATAGATATACCGTGTGAGTTTATTAATGAGAAATCTATTGCTTTTAAGGTTTCCATATTGCAAACTTTTGACATTTGTCGCAAGGCATAAAGAACTGAAGACATTCTATTTACCACATGGTCAATATGTCTATCCCAGCTTAAGTGTTGGTCTAATATAAGGAATTTTGTGCTATCAACTTGATTCACTTCTAAATTATCTAAATAAACATCCAACTCCAGTTTTGATCTAGTTTGTTTTGCATTAAAACTTATTAAATTTGATTTAATAAAATTTAATGAAAGATTTTTGTTATTTGAAAATTCTTTACCCGCCGAGAGACTTAAGAACGATTTGAACTCAATATCCTGCAGACTTTCTCCTGAAATTGTGACATTGGCATCATCTGCGTAAAGGCATACCGAGCCTCCTGCCTGCATTACATCTGGAAAGCCTTTCATATAACACAAGAAAAACACAAAATAGATCCCTGGGGGACGCCATGTTTTACTGTTTGAAAATTTGATTGAAAATTCTGAGTGTAACTATATTTACTATTTGGGTAACTAAATTTATTAAGAATTTGGGTACATTGTTGCCTATTTTCCAAATATGACCTGAACCAATCAATCAATCAATTTTTTATTGCAGTATTAACAATTATTACATCATATTGCAAAAGTCAATATTTGTTTTAATAATATATAATAAATAAGATTTTAATATAATTCAAAATTATAATAGGCCTACTCTGTTCTACCACTCTATCAACCAAATGTACATAAATTACAGGCATTCAAATTTCTACATTCATACTTTACACCAGTGTCATTGGGGCCAAATTTTGATTTTTTTTTTATTCCCAGCGGCTTTCCATGAACTCGCTAACCGAGTAAAAGACTCTTGACAACAAGAGGTGTTTTAAGCGATATTTGAAAGTATTGAAACTCTGGCTTGTTTTGATATCTTCAGGGAGCTGATTAAGCAATCCAACCCCAACCTGCGCAGCAAGGCGGTCAGACGCCATTGTTCTACACCAAACTCCAGGGAAATTGTCCCTGCCACGAGTTTCATAGTGATGGACGTCCCTGCCCTGGACCAATTCAGTTTTAAAACTGACAGTACAGGAGCGCCTCCAGCATGTATAGGCAGGGCAAGGTCAGCATTCCCAACTCCCTGAAGGCGTCTCTACACGACTCTCTGTTTTGTAATTTTGAAATGATTCTAATAGCTCTTTTTTGGAGCCGAAAAACCCTTTCGAATTTGGTTGCAGCGCAGCTACTCCAGAGTCTTATCCCGTACGATAGGTGGGGATATATGAGGCCATAGTAGGCCATTTTTAAGACATCAAGGGAGCAAATTTTTGTGAGGTTACATAAGACGTAAATGCTTGAGGTAACCTTTGTACAGACATTATCAATGTGGTCATCCCAGGTCAGCCCTCGATCAGGGTACATTCCCAAGAACTTAGTAGAATCTGCATTCTCTATAAGAGCATCATCTATTACTACGTTTGGAAGAACTTCGTCCTCCCTTTGAATGAGACAATATTTGATGAAATTTGATTTTGCGCTGTTTGTATGTAGATTGATATCGGAAAAATGCTGAATGCAAGAACTCAGCATCACATAAGAATCAATCTCTAAGCCGTCAATTGTTTTAGATTTAATCCAGAGAGTCGTATCGTCAGCGTACTGGACAGACTTTCCATTTTGGATTGGAGAGTTCAGCCTGTTGACGTAAATAAGAAAGAGGACCGGTCCAAGTATTGATCCCATATTTAATTTCTACGCTTTCAGATTTGACATTTTCCACTTGCACGAGTTGGTGTCTGTTCTCCAAGTAGAATGTAAGCCATTCGAGCGGTAGTCCGCGGATTCCGCTTGCCTCTTACTGGCGCAACAGTGTCACATGATGCACACAGTCAAAGGCCTTAGAAAGATCGAGAAATATGCTGAGCATATGTTCTCGCTTCTCAAGTCCTTCCACAACCATTTCGACTGGTTTGGTAACAGCCTCGATGGTCGATTTATTTTTTTAAAGCAAATTGTTTCTCACTCAAGATATTGAATTTTTCCAAAAAACCGTTGTCTTTACAAACATGTTTTTTCAAAGACCTTACTGAGAACGGGTAAAATTGATATAGGACGATAATTGCTGGTCAGGCAAGGGTCATCCTTTTTAAAAACCGGCGTTATTTTTGCAATTTTGAGAATGTTGGGGAAGCGTCCGGACGCAAAAGAAAAGTTTATTAATTTTGTCAGTGGTTTCAAAATCTGCCTGTAGCATTTATTGAGTAACCATGTAGACATTCCATTGATGTCACACGATTTTTCTGAGTTAAGTGTCTGAATCACACCGGCCACCTCGTCCTCGGTTACAGGGGTGAGTACCATGGATGTCATGGGTCCCATTGAAGGATGGGGGAAGGCCTGTGCGCCTTCTAATTTTTGGTCAGAAAAAGCCACTTGGGAGAAGAACTTGCTGAACTCTCGGGCTATTTCTGACGGATTTTCAATAACTTTATTGCCCAGACAAATTTTTTCAATTTTTGTTTTTTTGGAGATGGTTTTTTTTTTTCGTTATTAATTATGCCCCAGGCAGTTTTAGAAAAATTTTCTGATTTTTTCAGTGTCCTCAATTTTTTTAGCTTTGGCAGCCTTAATTTTTTTTCGGTAAATTTTCCTATAATTTCGAAAGAACAATTTAAAATTTTCGTTTGTTGTTTTTCTGAAAATTGAATAATAAAATTTTAGTTGCTCCTTTGACGAAAGAATTTCCTGAGTAACCCAGGAATTTCTTTCCAGTTTTTGTTTGGTTTTGACATTTTTGAAGGGGCAACTCAAATTAAGGTGGTTGTCTAGACAGTGATTGAAGGCACCGAACATGGCATCAATGTCATCAACACCGTCCAGACAAGACCAGTTTTCCTTCTGAAGATTTCTAACTAGACAGTCAATATTCCCAGGGTGTACGGTCCTACGAATATGTACTGTCGGGGAGTCAACTTTTGTTTTACATCCACGGATAATAACCTGCTGCCCAAAATGTACCAGTTATATTCCTTATTTTTTATATTTAAATCATAAAGCACATTAAGTAATTTACTATGGGACACGCTGTCAAATGCTTTAGAATAGTTAAGGAACATTCCAATTACCCTTTCATTCCTGTCAATGGAGTTAATAACTGATTCAACAAACTTGATACCTACAGTGGTTGTGGATTTTCCAGGACGAAAACCATGTTGCTGATCATCTAATAAGTTGTTATTTTCTAAATAAAACAAAAGTTGATTGTAAACAACTTTTTCAAGTATCTTTGAAAAAACAGGCAACAATGATATTGGCCTATAGCTTGTGGGATCATATACATCCTTTACTATAGGAATGTACAGTCATCTCTTCAACTTATTAATTGGTTATAAAACTGACAAACACTTTACAAAAATCAGTTTTGTAGACAAAATAAACCTACATTATATACATTACCTCTCTTGACATAAAAATAAACAAATAGAAAGCCAATAAAAGCAGACGATTATTCTTACTTAAACATGGTTAAAAATTTTAACTGGACTTATGGCATACTCGTAAATTTAACCATGTTTAGTGGGCATTTAACAGCGGTTAACTATAACTACCATTGATGAAACACAAAATATCAGCTGATTCTCTTAAAACACGTTAACCTAAGGCTTGATTAAACACTTGTTATTCCAGTTCTACACTGATTTTAGTTAGACAACAGGAAAATTATGGCTAAATAAATGTCAGTTGTATTGTGTATCTAAATGTGTATATTTTTAAGTTGTTTACTTGAGAGAACCAACATTATCTTGTATTGCAATGTTACTTAATACAAATATGTGGTAATCCAAAATGATTACAACTAGTCTCTACTCTGTAAACTTTCTACTGGTAATCATGTGGGATCCGAGCCACGTATAATTGGTATGATTTGCAGCTAACTGACAAGCCCGACCTTCAGTCCTCTACTCTATACAACATTAACATCTTATACACGTACAATGGTATTGACCCACCCACCCACCCAGACATGTACAGTGGTACTGACCCACCCGCTCACCCATATACGTACAGTGGTATTGACCCACCCACCCACCCATACACGTACAGTAATATTGACCCACCCACCCACCCATATACGTACAGTGTTATAGACCCACCCTCCCACCCATACACGTACAGTGGTATACTGGGCTACTTATGAAACCCATAGATAATGCAAAACACATTGTCAGCAAAAGTTAACCTTACAACATTGTGACTGAAAGATTGTATACAGATTAAATGAGATCAAAAGGAGCCCACAGGCACTGTTAGAAGGTAAACGAGGAGGTCAAAGTTCTGTCAGTTGAGAAGGCAATTAGATGACATTTTTTCAAAATTCCTCCAACATGCTAGTACTAAAGTAAAACATTGTTTACTAAAAGTATTTAATGCTATTTTGTCAAATGGCAAAATGCCCAGAGTTCTAAAAAAAAAAAATAGATGTGTTCATATCAGGTAAAGAAGCAAAACATTCTGAAAGCTACCATGATTTAGATCTTTTAAGAGTCTTATATAAGGTAATGGAGATGTTGATTTACAACAAATTGCTCAACTGTTCTCAATGCAAGTTAGGTTTAGACCTGGTCGAAATGGTTGCTACTAGAGAAGTCTGGAGTGTTTGTTTTCATTACTATTCATTATTCATTAGTAAGACGCTGATCGTCAAGATATAGGCGAATAAGCGTATTGAGTGTAGATGAACGAGTATAGTCATTGTTACTAACTTAGTTCGACTGTTTCTCAGAAAGAGCTATTTATTAATAGTCCAATAACCAGGGCAACTTTTGAGTAATACATAAGAGTTAGGGTGTTGTCTAGAGAAGAATAGTATCAGACTTTTTTAGGTTAGGTTAAAGAGCACTAGGCCAGAAATTAGTATATTAGAGAGATAGGACATCAGCAAACTTACCTTAAAAGACAAGTTCACTAACATCAGAGTAGTAGTCACAACCACAAAATACAAAAAATCTCACAAATTTTCAACACCACAGGCATTTTCTTCAGGTGAGTAGAGGGAGAGAGAGAGAGAGAGACACTGAAATGACTTCCACTATTGCTGGGTAGGTGGCTGTGGTGGGGGGTGTACATCCATAGAGCAACACTCAGGTGTAGATGCAGTATTTCAGTTAGTATATATATATATAAAAATATATATGAAGTTTGCTGATGGGGAAGGGGTTGAAGGGAAGTGGTCTATCTTATGTTCAGATTAGGTGGGTCACAGGATTTTGTTATCCATTGGTGTGCTAATTCCATCCTTCGGAGTTGGGAACTATTGGCATGGGAAGGAAGGGAATCTGATTACCTTAGTGGTGTAACACTGATCAAAATTTTGATTATGGAGAAGAGTATGGGCAGAGACAGGTTTTTCAGGATTTTGGACTTTGCAATCATGTCTATGGCCATTCATGCGTTTACGAAGGGTTTCACTGGTAAGGCCAATATATTGGGCAGGACAGTGCTGGCACTGGAGTTGATAAATTAGATTGGTGGAATCACAGGAGTGGTTTCCAGGTATCTTGTAGGTTAAGGAGGTAGTGGAGCTGGTAAAAGATGTGGCTGGGAGATGAATAGGGCAGGTTTTGCAAGATTTCTTGTTACAAGGATTGGAACCGGGTGGTTGCTGGTCTTTAGGACAGGTCAGGATGTTGGGATCAGGTAACTTAGGATGGACCAGGATTTGGCGGAGGTTTTTGTTTTGTCTGAAAGTTACAGTAGGAGGTTTTTCAAGGAGATCTTTGGTGTGGGGGGAAGCTTTTAAGATGTTGAAGCCATCTTTCAGGATTTGGTTGAGTTTTTGTAGGCCATGGTGGTAATTAGTGATAAGGGGTAAGCATTGGGAACTGCTTCTGGTTTGGGGTTGGTTTTGGGACTGGGCTAAACGGATTTGGTTTTTAACAAGGTTGGTAGGGTAACCTCTCTTTTGGAAAGCACTGACAAGTTGGTTGTTGTATTGATTTAGGTTTCTGGGAGAGGAAATGATACGTTTGGCACGGGTGGCTAGACCATAGGGTAGGGAGCGTTTAGTGTTGTTGGGGTGACAGCTGGTATAGTGAAGGTATTGTGGTGGCAGTTTACTGTCGTTTCAGTGGCAATCTCACCCAAGGTGTAGATATCCACGACTACAATACTAGGGGTAGGGACACATATCGCCAGCAACAACATAGAACATCCGCCTTCAATAACCTGCCGTCACAGGTTGGCGTCAGGGTGTTAAACCGACTCCCAAACAGCTTAGTAGTTGTGGCCGATAAAGCCACGTTTAAGAGAAAACTTAAGCAGCTATTGATCTCGAGATCGTTCTACTCGGTGGGGGAGTTCATGGCCCACCGTTTTACGGATGGGCCGCAATAACCAAAATCTTTTTCTTTTTATCACACTGGCTTCGACCCAGGTAGTCGCATTATTTTATGTTACAGTTTCCATTTTCATTAATTATTCAGTTTCTTGATATATATTACTATTATTATCACTGTAACCTTTTATAGATGACGTTTGTAACACAATGTGTATTGTTTTATTACAATAAAGAAATTATTATTATTATTATTATTATTATTGTTGTTTATTGGTAGGTTTGATGTGAATATCAGTTTGAAGGACACCGTCCTCCAATCCAATTTCAACATCAAGGAAGACTATGCGTTCAGAAGAGGATTGCCAGGTGAAATTCAGGGATGAAAAGTTTTGTAGGCTTTGAAGGAAGGTTTCAAGATTGGTTTCGGAGTCAGTCCAAATCATGAAAGTATCATCGATGAAACGGAGCCAGCAGAGGGGTTGGACGGGTTGTTTTTGAAGGAAAGTCTTCTCCAATTTCCCCATGAACAGGTTGGCATAGGAAGGGGCCATGCGGGTACCCATAGCGGTACCCTTGATCTGGAGGTAGTTAAAGCCAGAACTTTGGAAGTGGTTTTTTTCAAGGATGAATTGAGTCAGCTGAACTAGGAAGGAAGTGCTAGGCCTGGTGTTTGGAGGGCGTGTACTGAGGAAATACTCAATAGCAGCTAAGCCATGAGCATGGGGTATATTGGTGTACAGTGAAGTGGCATCAATGGTAACCAGTTTAGTGTTAAGGGGTAGAGGTTGGGGAAGATTGGAGAGGAGACTAAGGAAATGATTGGTGTCCTGGACGTGGGAAGGAAGTTGTCGTACTAGAGGTTGGAGTTTGTCATCGACAAAGGCAGAGATGCGTTCGGTAACAGAATTATAGCTGGCCACAATAGGCCTACCAGGGGGAGGGATGGTGCCTTTATGGATTTTGGGTAGGATATAAAACTGGGGTGGAGTAGGCTGTTCATTGATAAGCAGGATTTGGCTGGCGGTGGTTAGGTTTTGGTGTTTAGCATGATGAAGGAGGAGATTTTTCAGTTCTTGGTTGTGTTTTTCGGTTGGGTCGAAGTCAAGTTTTTTGTAGGTGCTGGAATCGGACAACTGGAGGTTAATTTCATTGATATAATCGGATTTGTTAAGAATAACAGTGGTGGAACCTTTATCGGCAAGAAGGATCATAATGTTGTCATTGGATTTTAGGGACTTTATGGCTCCGCGTTCAGCGATGGTAAGGTTCTGATCTTTAGGTAGTTGGGAGAAGAACTGAGGATCTGACACTTTTTGTAGGATGAAGTTAAGGTAAAGTTCAATAGGATGGTCAGGAGGTAGTGGTGGTGGGTCATAGCTGGAAGGAGGTTTGAAGCGCGCTAGGCAGGTTTCAGGCAGGTTCGTAGGATTAGGGTTGAATTTTTGAGAACAACACCTTCAACCCTAATCCCTAAACACGCCCTCCAAACACCAGGCCTAGCACTTCCTTCCTAGTTCAGCTGACTCAATTCATCCTTGAAAAAAACCACTTCCAAAGTTCTGGCTTTAACTACCTCCAGATCAAGGGTACCGCTATGGGTACCCGCATGGCCCCTTCCTATGCCAACCTGTTCATGGGGAAATTGGAGAAGACTTTCCTTCAAAAACAACCCGTCCAACCCCTCTGCTGGCTCCGTTTCATCGATGATATTTTCATGATCTGGACTGACTCCGAAACCAATCTTGAAACCTTCCTTCAAAGCCTACAAAACTTTTCATCCCTGAATTTCACCTGGCAATCCTCTTCTGAACGCATAGTCTTCCTTGATGTTGAAATTGGATTGGAGGACGGTGTCCTTCAAACTGATATTCACATCAAACCTACCAATAAACAACAATACCTTCACTATACCAGCTGTCACCCCAACAACACTAAACGCTCCCTACCCTATAGTCTAGCCACCCGTGCCAAACGTATCATTTCCTCTCCCAGAAACCTAAATCAATACAACAACCAACTTGTCAGTGCTTTCCAAAAGAGAGGTTACCCTACCAACCTTGTTAAAAACCAAATCCGTTTAGCCCAGTCCCAAAACCAACCCCAAACCAGAAGCAGTTCCCAATGCTTACCCCTTATCACTAATTACCACCATGGCCTACAAAAACTCAACCAAATCCTGAAAGATGGCTTCAACATCTTAAAAGCTTCCCCCCACACCAAAGATCTCCTTGAAAAACCTCCTACTGTAACTTTCAGACAAAACAAAAACCTCCGCCAAATCCTGGTCCATCCTAAGTTACCTGATCCCAACATCCTGACCTGTCCTAAAGACCAGCAACCACCCGGTTCCAATCCTTGTAACAAGAAATCTTGCAAAACCTGCCCTATTCATCTCCCAGCCACATCTTTTACCAGCTCCACTACCTCCTTAACCTACAAGATACCTGGAAACCACTCCTGTGATTCCACCAATCTAATTTATCAACTCCAGTGCCAGCACTGTCCTGCCCAATATATTGGCCTTACCAGTGAAACCCTTCGTAAACGCATGAATGGCCATAGACATGATTGCAAAGTCCAAAATCCTGAAAAACCTGTCTCTGCCCATACTCTTCTCCATAATCAAAATTTTGATCAGTGTTACACCACTAAGGTAATCAGATTCCCTTCCTTCCCATGCCAATAGTTCCCAACTCCGAAGGATGGAATTAGCACACCAATGGATAACAAAATCCCGTGACCCACCTAATCTGAACATAAGATAGACCACTTCCCTTCAACCCCTTCCCCATCAGCAAACTTCATATATATTTTTATATATATACTAACTGAAATACTGCATCTACACCTGAGTGTTGCTCTATGGATGTACACCCCCCACCACAGCCACCTACCCAGCAATAGTGGAAGTCATTTCAGTGTCTCTCTCTCTCTCTCTCTCCCTCTACTCACCTGAAGAAAATGCCTGTGGTGTTGAAAATTTGTGAGATTTTTTGTATTTCGTGTTTGTGACTACTACTCTGATGTTAGTGAACTTGTCTTTTAAGGTAAGTTTGCTGATGTCCTATCTCTCTAATATACTGAGTATCAGACTTGTAGGAACAGACCAATATATAATGCATACATTGAGATTTTACGATAAGCTTAGGTCCCTTAGTTGACTGGCTATTAGGTTATTAATAACATTTGATCTTAGTTGATAATAATGACTTACCTCATTATTCTACACTAATCACACTTATTCGCCATTAATAATCAGTCCTTCGAAACAAACATATCAATCCTATTCGTCTTTTATGGTTAATAGTTGCTTGGCACTAAATAGTCCTACAGATATCAAGAAAAATAGCAATTTCAAATAGTTTCCTCCAATTTTCTTTTTAAATCATAATATAAAAATAGGTGAAAAAATTGATTTTTGTAGGATGAGTTAAACTATGTAAGTACCAGTTTATTTTGTTCAAGATATGTAAATATAAACAAACAAATATTAATGGTAATCACTTGGTAGACAAAGAACTTCGCCAATGATCGAATCAGAAAGTCGATGTAAGAGCTGTCCCAACTAGTTCGGTCGTTAAGCCCTTGGCCAAGATGGTCAGCAATACAATATGTGGTGCCTACGTGCTGTCTCATTTCTTGTATTTGGCTGTACGCTGTTCTGTAACTGTAAATCAATGTGGTCAGTGTCATCACAGTATGTTGTTGGTTCACTGTTGACTTCAGCATCGGCCAAGTGACTACAGCCTCTTCTTCATTTGACAGATGGTGACCCACAGGAAGTGCTAGTGGCATGATGAACATTGTGGGCGTTGAACGCTTCTTCTTCTTTATAACATACCTACATCTGTCCTGAAACACTGCTCAACTTTACTTGCCCCTCAACTAACTGCACTTTTTAATAAGAGTCTTCATGCCGGGGTCTTCCTCAATGCACTCAAAGAAGGCTATGTCGTGCCCATTCATAAATTTTCATCCAAGGGAGAGGTCACCAATTATCGGCCAATTGTTATTCAACCTGCTGTGGGCAAAGTTTTTGGCACTAATTGACAAACTTATTTTCCACCTACAAGCTCGGATAATCCCTGAACAGCACAGATTTGTATTGGGGAGATCGTCTCTCACCAATCTGGCTCTCCTCGAACATTTAGTCACCTCTACTTTAGCTTCAGGAAACCAGAACGACTGCATATACTTAGACTTTTTGAAGGCGTTCGACACCGTTAGCCATGAACATCTTATTGCAAAGTTGGAGGGATTTGGGATCAGCGGCAGTCTACTCAGATGGTTCAGCTTGTATCTGAGTGGCAGATCTCTCAAAGTTAAATTCAAGGATGCATTGTCTGATCCATTTTTTGCTCTCATCTCGGGCCGCTTCTATTCTCCTTGTTCGTCAGTGATGTGGTGGATGTACTCGACTCCAACTGTTTCCTGTTTGCTGACGACTTGAAGATTTTTAGAGTTGTTCGCTCGGGTGAGGACTGCTCTCGACTTCAGCAATGTCTTCGGCGGGTCAAGGATTGGTACGTGTACCGATAACTGCATGAGGCTTAACGTTAACAAGTGTGTGGTGGTTACATATAGTAGAGCTAGAAGGCCTGTGGATTATAATTACTGCCTAAGCAACCTGTCACTCGCTAGAAGCGACAGCATTCGTGATCTGGGGGTTGTATTGTGAGCGGATCTGAGTTTCTTACGGCATATCGACGAAATTTGTTCTAAGGCCACCAGGGTCTTGGGATTCATCATGAGATCCTCCAGGTGTGGACTGAGTATAGAGACGCTTCGCACACTGTATATTTCTTTGGTGAGGTCGAAACTTGAATATTGCAGCTCTATATGGTCACACCACCAACAGTGCTACATTGATCGTCTGGAGAGCATTCAGTGCCGTTTTCTACGTCTCATCGGGTGTAGGATGGGGTACATGTACCGGGATGTACCTACCCAGGACATTAGAAGGTTTCTTGGATTTGATACCCTAGCCACGAGGAGAGAAATCAGCGATGGCATGTTTCTATTCAAGATACCAAGTGGACAAATCAACTGCCTTGATCTGCTTGCGCTTATTGACCTACATGTTCCGCCACCTAGATCCACTCGCTCCAATGTGCTGTTTGCTCGCCAACACTGTTCCACGAACTATGAACTTTATAGCCCTCTGCCTAGACTGCATCGACTCTGCCCATATGTGGACTTCTTTGACTGCGGTCCACAGGATGTCAGGAGGATTGCGTCTTCGGCTCTTGAGGAACAGTGATCTCGCTCTGCTGTGATCTAGTTGTACTGGTCTTGTGCAGCGTCTATTTTTCTGTTCAATGTTATCAGTTCTTTCTACTTACTAGTCAATATTATTCTGCTATTCTAGTGTATTGTTGTTATATTGCATGTATTGTTATTGTTTGCGCATTATTTTTGCTGTTTATCTAGTCGTAAGATTACTCGTAGTATATTTATTGTATTGATATTGTTACTAAATTTTTAACTAATGTTAAGCGCAATTTAATTTTTTCCTTTCCATTAGCTTGTGTTGTTAGTCTATTACGTTGTTGTGTTCGTTATCTTATATTACTATAGTTATTTATTCTAGATCCTTATATTATTATTGTTATCATCATCATAGTATTTATCTTTTCATTGTCACATTACAAATTCATTATTATATCCTATTATTACAAAACATCAGAATCCACGTAACTCCCTAATCTGCCTTTCAATAAAATTACGTACAAATAAAAAAAAAGTAAAAAAAAGCATGAGGAAAGGCTGAAGGGAGGCAAAATTAATTAGGCTAAGTTAATCATGTTATCCTTTCACATTTCACTCGTGTTTATATTTCACATTCGTATTGTCTGTATTTTCAATTTATCATTACTGTATTATATAATTTAAGCATGTTAACCTTGTAAAAATGGTGTAACCGTAAACAAATAAATAACAGGTTCTTCCTGACATTATAATTTACATTTTTTTCTTCTTCTCTAATTTAATTTTTATATTTCACTATGTAGCGCCTACAGCCATATGGGATGGTAATGAATTTGAGCTACTGCTGCTTGAGGCCATGTTATCCAAGCGTGATGGGTTTTCGTCTTGAGTGAGAGAGTGAAGACTTATGTTCTATCTGCTGGATGATTTCCACCTACGGGTTGTTCTCCTCTGGAAATCCAGTTAGGTTTGCCATATGAAATAGTCTTTCGAACCTGTTTCCCTTTTGTTTATGTGACATCTTTTGTTTATGAATAAACTCACTGTGAGTATTTACTGGTTTGACTTTCTCGATGATGGCAAATGTCCAACAACCTTTGTCTTCCTCATCTGATACACCATCATTAACAAATTTCAAAAACAAAGTTGACTTTCTCAATACACAGTTTGCACTCCAAATATCTCTAGGCCTATTTGTGATGTTTGTCTTCAGTATACTGTGGAAGATCTGATTTTTGTCACGAACCATAGTGTGGTAACAGATGTAACGATCAAAAAGGATCTGTTGCAGTTTCCAGTCTTTTTTGAACGGTGTTCAATGATGCTCATTTCAGATGTAAAGACATGATAATTTAGGTGAGTAAACGTTTCATTTATAATAATGTTTTGCATATAACATATTAACCTTCTGAATTTAAAAACTGCATGTCCCACAGTCACTGTTAGATGTAAATCACTTGGGAGACCAACTGAATGCTTGTCAAGACCCTATCAGGACTTATATACCAATCGACGCAACAGAATGCCGAGCGAACCATTGTATGTGAAGCTATGTAGCACCTTGGCCAATCATTTGCCCTCTGGCCTAGTGCTTAATGGACAGCGGAGATAAATAAAAAATACATTCTAAAATAAGAAAGTAACAACAAGTAAAAATTAGATATTATCATTGGCATCATAGATAATGAGGTTTTTTTTTAATTTCAAAACAGTTTTTTTTACTTTGTTCTATTTGTTTGTCATAGCTATAGTGAAATTTTAATAAAATAATCGGATTATCATGAAAATATTGATAATATTGAAAAACAATTCATAATATTGTAGACTGCTTATGAGAGTCTGCCTTTGGGTTTACAAATAAAATAGCAGTTATTATAGATTTGTTAGCAGCCTGCAAACACAGTCTGGCTACATAAAGGGCATGTTAATAAAAGTTTACATTCTGATTTAATGACTTTCAGTACTGATTACTGAATACAAAACTAACTAAGCCTAACAAGTTATAAATTTGCCTTGTTCATAGAGAAATTTATTTTAATTAAGTTGATGAATGATAGACAAAAAAGGCACTATTCTTTATTATCTTTTATTAAATAAAGATACATTGGCAACATCCAATGTGACCAAACTTGATTAAACATATCTTTCAACAAATGTTATATTTTCTTTTGAAATTGAACTTAAACTAAAAATAATGTCAAATTACATTCCGGTTTTAAAATAATTTGTGTTCGTAATGTCAAATGAAGGAGTACTAATGTAATTAAAAACAAGACTAGCCTATACCTTAACTAACAACAATGCCTTAATTATGAATTAATAATAGACTGAAATTTGAGCTTCATATCATGAGTAGACGTTGTTTACTGTGTCTTCCAAATTTCACAAATTACATCAAATATACATAATGTAACAAACAAATGAATAAAAGCAACATTCAATCAACTTATTCAAAATATAAATCTCTACTTTTTATGGAGTATAAAGTCTTAATTTAAGAAATTGTCCTTTTCATATTATTATTTTTTTAACTAAAAATATTTTTAAAATAAAAATAAACAAGATAAAAAATAATAAAAAATAGGTATCTCTTCTTTTCATTACTCAATGAAAATAAGAGATCATAAAGTATTATATTATTATAAAGTATTGATTGAAGAAATGTCAGTTTCCTTAAAAGAAAACTGTAAATTGTAAACAATCCAACGAGTAAGATTTTATAATTACAATGTTATAAACTATCACATATAGGTTTACCTAGACCTTCTTCCAATGTTTTGAAATGAATCACTGCATTCAATTAATACGGTATAATCCATATTTTCACTAAGATAACAGGTCCTTGCTTTATACATTTCTCTCGTGAAATTAGATTAGTAGTGACTCCCAACTTATGGTCTGAAGCTAGGTCATAAGTGGTACACCATAATGTAGTATTAGTAAATAGTATTATTTACTAATACTACATTGTCATAGTGAATAATGTTCACTAAAAATTTATTTTAGTACAATTTAAATGCACTTCTTTAGAGTACTTCTTTAATTAAGTTAATTTAATGCTAAGAAGAAGAATTCAGTAGGCCTTCACTAAGCATTCCCTCAATTATTTTAAATGAATACCACTGTGCGTGTATGGTTAGGTGAATGGGTTATTAAAACTATGTCTATAAGTCCATTCTTTTTAATATCGCATTGGAAGGAGCATTAAAAGAAGTAAAGAAAACTAATATAGGGATAGAAATAGGGGATAAAATATCAGCTCTGGCCTTTACAGATGACGTAGTTTTGTTGGCAGAAAGCAAAGAAGATCTGAAAATTATAACTGAAATTTTAATTAAAGAAACCCAAGAAGTTGGACTTAAAGTTAGCAATGAAAAAACTAAATTTATGTATTTTGGCCGAAATCCTGACAACACACAAAATTTTACAGTAGAAGGAAACAATTTTGAAAGAGTAGATGAATCCAAATACCTTGGTACAATAATTAGCTCTAACAACAGTGAACACACAGAAATTCAAAGTAGAATAAACTCAGCTAACAGAAGCATGTTTGCTCTAAATAAACTTATGTCATCAAAACTTTTGTCTTACCATACAAAAATTAAAATTTACAAAACAATAATCAGACCAGTAATTCTCTACAGAGCTGAGTCATGGATTATCGACAAAAACACAGAAAAAAAGCTGATCACTTTTGAGAACAAAGTACTCAGAAAAATCTTTGGACCCACAATAGAAAACGGAGTATGGAGGCTGAAGCACAACAGAGAAATTAGAGATCTATTCAAAGAACCAGACATTATAGCAGAAGTGTCGGTTCTTTGCGTTTGCCGACGTTTGCGGTGGGCGGGGCACGTAATGAGAAGAAATAATAATACTATGATAAAACAAGCGTGGAAAGAAAACCCTGACGGTAGAAGGCCCCCTGGACGTCCTAAGAAAAGATGGAAGGATCAAGTGGTCATCGACATGAATAAATTAAGGGTCAATGAAGAAGATGCAGAGGATCGTGAGAAGTGGAGGCAAATTGTTGGTGAGGCCAAATACCACCTTGGGTATCAGTGGCCATGGGAGTAAGTAAGTATGTCTATAAGTGAGTGGACGGGTCAATAACACTGTACATGTATAGGCAGGTGGCAGGCCAATACCATTGAACATGTATGGGTTAAATAGTCGTCAGTATGTATATGGAATTAAATATATGTAACTTATAGAATTAAATAATAAAGAGAACTGGAATAACCCACGAAAAAGAATCATTGCACTTATTCTGCACTACAATATCTAGGCCTAGATAAAAAGGTAGCCTGAACCATTCTATTCAAAATACAGATAGGGCCTATCCCATAACCAGGAATATTTAACCATCAGGTTAAAACCACATTCAAACAGCCATTACATATATCAACAAATGATTTTCAATGAAAAAGTAATACTAACCAAAAATAAACTTGTAACCTAACAACTAATTTTAAAAGCATTATACTAATAAAATAAATAGTAGGTAGTCTGAAAACAAAAAAATTCTGCTTATTTTTTTTGTTTTCAAGGTTTTTTTATTTGCTGTCGCATTTTGCCTCATGGTTTCAGGTTTAAATGCCATTTTCAACTCCTCCACATATCAATTACAATTGTTTTAATTGGCTTAAAATACTTCAATGTAAGTGATATTACTTGTACATCCCTTTTTATAAGTAGGCCTACTAAATTTCTGTCCATTTACATTAAAAAAAACAATCAATAATAGGTCTATGATAGTAATTAATACAACAGCTATTTTGCCTACGGTACTTTATAATCGTCAATGTTAGAAAAATTTAATAATCCTTAGTTAGACAATCAATTGTGATTAGCAATGTTAAATCGATGGAGGAGGCTTATACTGTAGTATTGCACCCAAGTAGAGGATACTTCCACTACTAAGCCTTTTATGAGGGGCTTAGTGCTTCAAGATAGTGGAAGACCGTTTTTAATAATATTTACATGATTTTACAACTTTTATGGGCCAGTTAGTTTTTACAAAGGACAATATTTATTTTCAGAACAATGTTTTCTGTTTAAAATTACACTTGACTTATAAATCAAATATAAATTATTTTCAAATATAAGTTATTTCTCTTTTTTAACTGAACTGACGCTAAATATCTTGTGGTCTGCCAGTATCTTTATAGAATGTCTTGTGATTTTTTGGTTAACACGTTGAGTGCTGACGACCCGGTTCCGGGTCCCGTGTGGCCGAGCGCCGGGTGCGCGTGCCCCGGATCCGTGTCGCGCTGCAATGTTCTCTTATACTAGGCAGTGTGAGCTCAGCTCTTGTGGAGGGAGGACCGTATGTCGCCCGCTCCTTCAGTGCAACACGTGCTATATTTTTGTGTTCGTCGTTTCCGCCTAGCGATTTTTTGAGTTTTCTTATACACGTTATTGTTTTTATAGTATTTAGTGAGTAGTTGCTTATATTATATTTGTATATAGTTTATTGTTATTAGTGTTTTATATAGCTTATTATCATTTAGTGAAGTAATAGTGTTAATTTAAATAAAAATGGCTGATCGTAATGAAAGTGATGATGACCTTGGAAGTGACTGGAAACAGGAACAAATATTATTGGATGGCGTTGTAAATATTGTAAATATATAACAATTAGTTTTTAGTGAAATATAAAGTGTTTGTGACATTGTTTGGGTGCATTTTGAAAATGTTGCCATACATTTGCCTTCTTGGCGCATCCCCAGGAGCTGACGACCCGGATCCGACCCATGGATTTTTACTGACAGGAAATGAACAATAAACCATCCCACCGACTTCCTGATCTCAAATTAGCATCTGAAAACACTAATGCTGAGTAGTTTTTTTGTTTTTAACTTTCAGATATAGACGTGGTATAGGTCTAACATGTATAGCAGTCAACGTGTTAAAAAGGTTAGAAACCACATAAGAGATAGCACTATAAGCTTGGTCAAATTTGTAATTTTAACCTTCAAATCATTATTATTTACTGTGTTGGAATCTAACTAATAAACCATCATAAATTAAAGGAAATAGCTATTTTAAAATATAATCTAAATGTTAATTCCCATATTATCTCTGAATCTATAATCTGGGTAAGTTCAAACATTAGGGTTATAAAGATCTATTATGGTCTCAAAGAATCTTTGATACTATAAAAGTCTAACTAGGAATATTAATTTAAAGATTAAAACAAATGTTGAGTCTGTAAATTACTAAAAGGTTACGTTTTTATTTAAAACAGCTTTCTTGTGGTTACTAAGATTGAAGGGCACCAATCAAAATACGAAATAAGCAAAAGATATGGTTATGTTTTAAATCTATATTGTGGAAAAACACCATCTACTGACTATGCCGACCTAACTTATAATGATGATTAAGGGTACCACAAAACTCTTACCAAGATCCGTTTAAAAAGGGAATTTTCCTTTGCAGGCAAAGGATTGCTGGATGGCATTATTATAAATTTTAATAATCACAACACCAGAAAACTATGACAAGATAACGTTCTTTACGAAACCTCGTGGCTGCAGCCCAAGATGGATTCACATCACGTGACCAACTGAACAGAACCGATGTACTGCCTGCTTACTTTACTTTAACTATTTTCTGACCTATTATCATAGACCTTCTATAGGTATAATAGAAGGTCTATGCTATTATCAGTTTTAGAGCTTCTGCAAATCATCATATTCGTAAATACATAACAATTTTAATTTTATATACTTCGCTCCTTATATACCTCGTATTATTAATATACCTTATATACCTTCTGTATGCCGTACACAGTTTGATGTAAATGTACCCTATATCAATATTATTAATACTTTAATAATATTGATATTATATACAGTATATTCATTTTACACAACGCAAAATAAATGTATGACGTAACGTATGTAATCTAACAAATGAATTATTAAACATAGTCAGGTCAGAGTTTTCATTTTAAAATACAGTAGATATAGTGTCCGTATTTTTTTCAACTTACTAATCGTTGTGATTAATTGTATTGAATAAGAACTTTACGTTTGCTCAGAATATACCAATTGAGATTAGGTAGTAATATAAAGTTAGCTAAAATCTTTTTTTTTAACTGGGACTACTTTGCTTAGTTTTAAAGCAGTAGAAAGCTCATCTCATTTTATCCTGGACATGTAAAACTTTCCAGTGATTTGAGGCTCTATGATTAGGGACAATCTTATCTCTCAACCCTTCATTACCCCCTTAACAACCTTCATTAAACAAACAGTTTTCTATAATATTACAAACTGAAGTAAAGAGGGAATATATATAACATTGATAGTAACAACATAATGTTGTATAGAATCATATAGAAGGTATAATACTAGGTCTATGGTTACAATCTCTCACTCTTCCTTACACATACAGTGGTAATTATCCACCCACCCTCCATACATGAACATTGATATTATATTGACATACATACATACATATACATATCCCACGTCGTCCTGATTGACCACTTGGCATAGAACCAGTCATTCTTTATTTTTTCCTCGTTTCATATTAGGCACATCTTCATGATGCTTGTCTTCATGGCAGAGATAATCAGGAGGGGGTAGGGTTGGTTGTAACCAATGCAGGAATGAGAGTCAGGATAGGCAAGGTGGAATCTGATAGAAACACTGGTCTACAAGATATTTTTTGAGCTCATATTTAAACTTTTTTATATTATTAATCTGGGCTATGTTGGGAGGAAGTTGTTTAAGTAGCTTGAGACCCATGTAATCCGGCTTTCTTTCAAAGAGCTTAAGATTATGATATACAGAAGGATTAAAATTATGATATCTGGTATTGTAAGAATGCTGATGAGCAGCGATTTGTTTGTGTTCTTTTACATAGACTATTGTTTTAAACATATAGATGCTAGGTACAGTTAAAATTTGCAGTTCTCTGAAATGCTCAAAACATGAGTCACCAGGTCTAATGCCGGGTTCCCACGGGTAGTGGATACGAATGCGTGGCACGCTTGACAGCACGCGTTCGTAAGCCACGCTTGTAGTGGGGATGGAAATATCATTAATGTTGAGGCGTGGACTGTTCCCACGGTCCACGCTTCAGTTGTTCAGTTTACCTGAGACAGTCAGTATGGAGAAGTGTATTGTTGAGTGTTGTGCAGTAATAAGTTCAGTTTTTTGTAGAAAGTTGCAAGAAAAGTTGAGACAGCCACGTGAACCGATCGGGAAACGGAAGAAAAGACGTTTTTGGGTAAGAAAATGGATACTTGAAAGGGGTACAGGGGTTAATCCGTTGATTGACTTGGAACTGAAATGGAGTCACTCAGATGATTTTAAAAATTTCTTTAGAATGTCTGAACATCAGTTCGATTACCTATTGGAACAAAAGTGTCAAAAGATATTACGAAGTCGGATACAAATATGAGACAAGCCATAAATGCAAATACAAAGCTACAAGCTACTTTAAGATATCTAGCCACTGAAGACTCCTTCAAGAGCTTGGGATATTTATTTCGTGTTCCAAAAAATACTATTAGCAAATTTGTACCAGAAACGTGTGACGCTATCATCGAGGCCCTTAGAAATTGTATAAAGGTAAGTAATAAAAAGCAGACATTTTGTATAAAACGAACATTTTTATTTGTCCTTTAAAAATATTCTAAAACAAAAAGATAATGTGCTTTACTATCAAGAAACTAATCATTTAGATGTGAGTATCTCAAAATGTCACACATATTCAATGTTTAGTCTAACTTTAAGAAATACTAGGACGAAGTAAAAAAGGAAAAATCAAATACAACTGAAACTGTTATGGTAGGGCCTAAGTTGCAAACATAGGTTAAACTAAAGATTGTTATACACAGGTTTTAGCAATAAAGTTGAATCTTCGTCAGACAACTCGTCAGAGATGTTAGTGGCAGCACTGGAAGTGGGTTGATAGGACGAATTGTAAGAAGTAGATTGACCCCAAGGAGATTGTGGTGGAGGTAGGCAAATTGCTTCAGTTAGCAGACGCGTCATTTTCTTTTGCAGCCTCATAGCGGTTGGAAGTCCAATGTTTCGTAGCATAGATGCTACGTATTTTCCAAAGTAGTCATAGCTATCTTCTATAGGAATTTGGGAGGCACGACTTGAAATTTCGTCCAATTTTTCAATTACACCGTACATGCAATCAGCTTCAGGGTCGTAGGTTTTCTTTACTTTGGTGTTTGAAGATGGCTGAGAAGGAGCCTTGCGTTTATTGGCAGACGTCTTGGGTGTCGTCTCCACTGGATTATTTGGCTGGACTTCAATTGAAATAGAGTCGTGAATACTGTCCACATAATTTTCAGGTTCAGTTAGCTCTTCTGGCAAGATAGCACAACTTAAGTTTGTTCCTATCACCTGAAAAAAAATTAGACTAAAAATCTTATTTAATTTCAGGTATCAAACACCGAAGATGACTGGAAAAACGTTGAGTGTGGGTTCAGAGAACGCTGGAATTTCCCAGGTTATGGAGGCAGTATCGATGGAAAGCATATCGTAATACGACCATCTTCTAGAAGTGGATCAGATTTCTATAACTACAAAAAAAGTTTCAGCACCGTACTGCTGGCCGTAGCTGACTATGATTATCGTTTTCTGTATGTTGACGTTGGCGCAAAAGGAAGATAATCTGATGGTGGTATATTTCAAAGTAGCTTATTGCACACTGCTTTGGAAACGAATAACAACTTAAACTTTCCCGAAGGTTTCGTAATTGTGGGAGATGATGCATTTCCATTGAAAACCTACTTGATGAAACCGTACAGTCAGCGTAACTTGTCCCGAGAGGAAAGAATGTACAACTATAGACTATCAAGGGCACGAAGAGTTGTGGAGAATACTTTTGGCATTCTCGTGAGTAAATTCAGGATTTTTGAAAAACCGATATCTTTAAAAATTGAAACTTTGGACAAAGTGGTACACGCTTGTTGTTCTTTGCACAATTGATTTAGGAAAACGAACCCTACATACATCTCTACAGGTTTGATTGATTACGAAGATGAGAATCATCGCACTTTTCCCGGATCTTGGCACAATATTCCTTCTAATGCATTTAGGGATCTTTCCCGAGATGTGTGCAGGAACCCACAAGGACGAGCTCAACAGATAAGGGACAAGTATCGTCATTACTTCAGTAATGAAGAAGCAGTGCCATGGCAAGATTCCTTAGTAAACTAGTATAGATTTTGAATAAGAAATTTTAATATTCATTTATTTATGTCTACATGATAAATGTGCTGTATATGCAATCTTAAAATAAAATTTGTTCAACAGAATGTGGATTTTTTTACAGTACCTGAATTTACAAATTTTTAACAGGTAGACTTCCATTTTTTATTCTTTGTTCTGCTAAAAACTGTATTATGAACATAGGCTCTATGTATTTATTTAATAAATAAAACTTGTAATATATTAAAATAAAGGTGTTAAATTATTATTATTATTAATTGGTATGAACTAAACATTACAAATTATAATATATTACATTTTTAAAACAATGTAATAATAATAATATTATTACAATAAAATTGCTTAACTAAAAAATACTTTTATAAAAATTAAAGAGGTGTTTTCCCTAAAAAATAATTTTTACTAGTTAGGGAAATACGTGTACCATCCATTTACATGTTTTTCCATTTAAATTGCATGGGAAACGTATCTCCTCTTTTAAATAATTGCAAAAAATTCAATTTTTTCCACTTGTACTTACCAAATTAGATTTTGTTGGCCGTTGCTGTACAAATGGACGAATGAAGGAATTCATAGTTTCAAACCAAACTACTTTGGGTACGTAAACACCGTCAGTGCCAGACCCTGATCTTTCTGAATCGGCTATTTTCTTTAGCTCCTGACAGTAAGAACTCCTTAAGTTTTTTAATTTCGCACAAACTTCTTTCACAAAAACTTAGGCCCAAATCCAGGAATAGCCATTGCTTCACTTATTCTTGTAATTGCTGCCTTCCTGATATCACGATCTTTATACTCTTTGCAGCTGGCATCGTACAGTGACCGTTCAGCAGCATATAGCTCAAGAAACTTCATTGTTTCATTGACTTGAAGTTTAATTACACGTGTTCCCGATGGCTCCGACATAGCAAATTTCACCAAAAACAAACACAGCAACAAAAGACTCCGTTTAGTTCACGCTCCTGTTCACGACTGAATATTAAACCAGTTTAATTCCAAGCGTGGACGGGCGTGGACTGTCCCCAAGACTGGTGACGTCAGAGGCAAACTCACTCCGCACCGTTCCCACGGAGCGTGTTCCACGAATGTATGTCTCACGCATTTGTGCCACTACCCGTGGGAACCCGGCTTAAGTTTTAACATACATCTAATTGCTCTTTTCTGAAGGACAAAAATCCTATTTAAATTACTAATACTAGAGGAACCTCAAAGGATGATTGAGTACCTAACCAGACTCTCGATCAAGCCAAAGTACACCAGTTTAGACAGTGATATGTTATTTAACGAGGATATATTTTTAAGAACAAAAATGTATGTAGCCAGCTGTTTAGCAAGTTTATCGATATGTTCATTCCACCTGAGACCACCGTCCAATCTCACCCCCAAATAATCGACATACTGGGTTTCTTCAATGATCGTTTCGTCAAGTACTACGGACGGAAGGATGGTTCCTGTTTTGACAAGACGGTTTCTTTTCTGATCAGTCATGAAATGTATGTATTGTGTTTTTTTAGGATTTATATGAAGATTAATGCCTGAAAAATACTTTAAAAGGATATTCAGATTGAAGAAAGTTTCCTGTTCTAGAATATTAAGATTTCTGTGGGAATTTAAGATTGAGGTATCATCTGCAAAAATTGAAAAAAGGTTACCAGGTAAGAAGTTTGAAATGTCGTTAATATAAAGGAAAAACAAGATTGGCCCTAATATTGACCCTTGTGGAACGCCAAATGAAGCTACCTTTGGATTTGAGTAAGAAGTTTTCTTGATGCCGTTTTTATCAATGAAGTCTGTTTTGGTTTTGTGAAGTCTATTAGAAAGATATGGGCTAATCCAGATAAGTGCTGTCCCTTTGATACCTATGGCTGCTAACTTTTTCAGAAGAATCTGATGAGAGACGCAATCGGACGCCCTGGACAGGTCGATGAAACAGCTGACGATGACATTGATATAATTCATAAAAACACCAAAATCATGTTCAAATTTTATTGGTTGACTATAATGCTCAGTTAAGTACTGTAAGTGATGAAAATGTAGGGAAATTCTGTGCATAATTGACAAACAAAAATGGGCAAAGCTTTCCTAAATTTTGCAAAACATTCAATCTTAATATTATATCAACTAACTTTAAATATATGCCCTCTAATTAATTTAATAAAAACCATGGTGATCTAGTCGTGTATACCTTGGAGAATTTCAAATTAATCACTTCGCAATTACTGACTTAATTATAAAGAAATTATAATGTATTAGAACTTAAAGATCTCACATTTGAATAAATTACTCTCTAACTCAAATAAATTACAAACTTAATAAATACAGAGAGAGGTCAAGCAAATATTACAATAACTTTTGCGACTGAACTTGACAAAAAAAAAAAAATAAATAAATAAATAAATGCCCGAACAAATTGCCAAGGAAAAGTAAAAGCCAAAATTATTGAAACAGTTTTAAAAATTATCTCATTACAAAAAAGGTGTATCTCATTACCCAACAATCATGGTGGGACAAAAAAATTAAATTAAATATGTCACTGTTCGAGGAGAATAAGGACTTTAGAGTTAAGGTTATCATCAGAAAAGAAACACAGACACACAAACTAAAACAAACAACGAGTAAGGCGACTATTAAACGACTCGACTCTGTGCTACGGCACAATACTAATTACATTACAAAATCACATAATTAATCAAAAGTACAAATAATCACAGCAATCAGTATGAGTAGATAGTTTAAACAGCCTAGTCATGATCCGATTTAGTAACAACTTGTATACAGACTACGTACTCATCATAAGCGTTAGTAATCAACACTCTATGAAGACACATTCTGAATGACATGTGTGGTGACACGAACAATCCCACATCGCTAGTAATTTCATTTCCAACCCTCAACAGACGAGGAATATTGCTGTGGTTGCTTAATAGGGATGGCATGGCAGCCTGAAGAATATATCCTGCGATCGAGTGGTGCTGAAAATTCGAAATTCAATAGGAGACAGTATATCTGGGCAGTCCATGACCCCATTGATCAGATTGTGTAGAAGTCTAGGAAATTTGTTAAAGTTCAAAAGTACAATCGAGTTAGTTAAGTCTGTGGCTTTGTGTTTATGAAGTAATGGCATCTATGTTATCATTCAGTAGTGACATTGTAGAATCATATCCATTAAATGGAAAGTTGATCAGGCCCGGACTGGCTCGTTGAAAAGGGCGGTGGACAACCGTCGCCAAGGGCGCCGATATATATAGAGCTCGATTTCTAGAAATTGAGGTGCTGGAACTGTACTTGAAAAAATATTCCGGGGGGTATGGAATACCCCCCAACGGAAGCGGGGGGTCCGGGGGTCCTCCCCCGGAAAATTGTTGAAAATACCATCATTGAAATAGGCAATTTTACGCTATCTGAGTACATTTTTGCAACTTGTAATCCAAGATCTTTTTTTATTTTTTATTTGAACAATTAGTTCAAAATAACTGTTCAAAACAATCTGTAACAAATTTTGTAATAAAAAAAATATATATAAATCTTCACTTTATTTTTGTAACTATATATTATTTCATATTCTACATCATGTTTATTATATATTATTGACTTGGGTATTAACTGTATTAGTGTATTACAAAATCCTCTGACATCGGAAGGTTCAGATAAATGAAACAAGACGCTTTGGTTTAATAATTCCTAATGTATTTAATAATCGTAAAATACATCGTTTACTAGTATTAAGGTAAGTGATAGAGCCAAACACTAACAATAAGTAATTAAGTAAATGGTCCTAGAATGTTAGTAAACGCCTCATTTCTGTGCTTGAGTCACACAATTTGTTTATTATCGTTTCACCATCAATTTTACTCATAATATCCTTTTCACTTTGCATGATTATTAAAGATTCAAGATTTTGATTTGTCATTGTGGACCTCAGACGAGTTTTAATAAGTTTCAATTTGGAAAATATTCTTTCACAGCTAACTTGGGCTAATGGAATTGTAAGCAAATATTATTTATAAACTTTATAAAGTTCTTTGTATTGCAAGCAATACATATTATATTCAACAAGCACTTTAAATGCACACTTTATACAAGTGTTACAGGTCTTTGCTTCAGTACACTTTACCGAGTCTAGGTCAAATTTATCTTCGTCGCCACCTTCAAAGTCTTCGTGATCTAGTTCATTATCTGATTCCTCTTCTGACCCTCTTCCCCTCATTCCTAAATATTCGTTGGAAATAGAGGGTTTTGAAATTTGTGGCCATACTTCAATAAACGATGCTAATTCCTCTCTTAGTTTTTCTTTGTCTATCGAAGGTATGACTTCACAAACCTTATCAAGTGCATTAGGAGGTAACGGTTCTTTAATGGCAAACCTGTTGGGGTCAAACCAGGCTAAATCAAGGTACAGCTGTTTTTGATTAACAAACCGGGTTTCCATTGTTTGTATAGTATCCAAGACAACATTAAATATAGAATTTTTGAAAATTTCCTCCGGGGTTGATCCAACACTTTCATCATCAGCTAACTCTCCTGATAGCTTCTTAATCTTTTAAGGGGAGGGAGGTTCGGTTTGTGCAGGCGCTGGGCATTGGGCTGAGTAGGCGCTGGTGGTGGCGTTGCTACCGAGAGTACTCGGTAGTGGCTATTAGAAGACAACATTTAAAAAGCACTGAGTGAAGAGCAATGTGAAGAGTGAAGAGCAACACTCTTCTCTTGACAATAAGATATTCAGTGGCACTGACCCACCCACCCGCCCATACACGTTAATTGGCACTGACCCACCCGCACGCCCATACACGTTCATTGGCACTGACCATCCGCCCGCCCATACACGTACATTGGCACTGACCCACCCGCCCACCCATACACGTACATTGGCACTGACCCACCCGCCCGCCCATACACGTACATTGGCACTGACCCACCCGCCCACCCATACACTCCAGTGGAACTGACCTACCCGCCCGCCCATACACGTTAATTGGCACTGACCCACCCGCCCGCCCATACACTTCAGTGGAACTGACCTACCCGCCCGCCCATACACGTTAATTGGCACTGACCCACCCGCCCGCCCATACACGTTTATTGGCACTGACCACCCACCCGCCCATACACGTACATTGGCACTGACCCACCCGCCCACCCATACACGTACACTGGCACTGACCCACCCGCCCGCCCATACACTTCAGTGGAACTGACCTACCCGCCCGCCCATACACGTTCAGTGGAACTGATCCACCCACCCACCCATACACGTACAGTAGAACTGTACGTGTTCGGCAGTAGCCGAACGCAGAAGCAGCAATCGGCAATCTGAAATTGCTTATGAATGTACTTTACCTTACTAAGGTAATGTAAGTTTTAAGCCCACCTAATTATTCTGAATAATTACTGAATAACTAGGTAGGTAGGAGGTGGTGTTTATTACGTTAAAATATGCATTTTAATATTCTCACCGCTAAGGCAGTGAAAACATTTGGCGTGAATATTTTTGTTACTAGGCACCCTACCGTGAGGGCGCCGAGGGCGCCCGAGGAGGAGAGCGCACCGGGACGCGTCCCGGTGTCCCGGCGGGCCAGTCCGGGCCTGAAGTTGATATATAAGTAGATCATCAGTGTATACTTGTTAATAAGAGTTATTTATGTCAAATAAAAGCCAGTTCATAAGAACGGTGTTGGTGTTTGGGGTTTTTGTGCGCTCTCCCAAACGTGTACTCAGAGTGGTTTGTTTGGGCTCATACGTGAATGAAAATTTAGAGGATAGTGATAGTTAAAATAATGATAATAAGGCATCTTGCTAGCCTAGTGGTTAGTACTTTTGCTTCCAATGCAGAGGGCTACAGGTTCAAATCCCGGGAGGTTCACTTAAATTTGCCATTGAGGTTTGAACCGTTGTCCCTTAACAACGTTTAAATACTATGCTAAAAATGTCACTGGCATAGACAGAAAAGAAAGACGAGGGTCATTAATTGGTAAAAAAACGCATAATAATCAGAATAGTCTCTTTGAATTAAATTAAATAACATATAACCTGTAAACATTGTCAAAAATTATATACACTCAAGTAATATCACATTAATATCACATTTGTTATGCTTTGTAGTATTCTGCTTCTGTCGTCTTATGCATAATTTGTCCAACGGATTTCACAGGTGCACAGATTTCTGAGGTGAGACAAGTGATGAATTGGTATATGTTGACAGATGGTTGTCAAAAATGTCAATCATTCCGAAATTATGATTTTAGATTTTCACAGTTTTTGCACAATTTAGTTTGATTATTCGTACATTATTTTGTCGTTCAGCACTGTCAAGGAATTATCTATGAACGTTCTTTGACATCAATGTTTACTGATATCTTTTCACTTAAAGATATCCTTGGTCCTTGCATAATATAGGTATGTCTATGATCTTGTTAATTAACATACCATTATTTACCATGTTTTGATTAGTGTACGTGTATACTGAATTGACTAATAACAATAAAGCAGGTTAAAACATTTTGTGTCAAAAATATATCGAAAATAAATACAGTCTCTTATTGTACTTATTTTGAATCAATTCAATAATATTATGTGTTTTTATAATATTATGTGTTTTTAATGTAAGCATAGCAGTTGTACTCCCGATTGGAGAAGTAGAAGTTTAGATAGTAATAACAAGTTTTTAACCCTTTCAGTGCCGGACATTTTTTTTAAAAATGTCCCTATGTTGCCGGGCATTTTTTCACTAGTTTTACCGTATGTTGCCGGGCAATTTTAAGCGGTTTTGCAAGCTATTTAAAAAAAAATCATAACTAATTTATTTATCAAGGTAAAACAATGATTTTTTTTTGTTATTTTCCAAAATGTATGCACAACACCATAAAACAACAGAAATCATATAATATTATGGTTAACACTATATAAAAATATATGTACTTACCAATTTTTTTTTTTTTTTTTTAATCCAAAAAGAATGCCTTTTAACCATGATGAAAAAAATCTGTTTGTTATAGATGTGCACTTCACTAATTAAAACAATCATTTAAGAATATAAATACAAATTTTCAGGTCCATAGCTTCAAAAATAACTAATTGGTTCACATTTTTGTAAATTCTGGCGCATTTCAGTTTTTCACTACAATAACCGGTAATACATGAGGATATTCTATTATTGATTTCCATCCAAATAAGTTCAATGAAGTTCATACATGTTGCATAATATTATATAATTAATAGTAAAAAAATGAACTAGGCTAACATATTTACAATTTTTATGATAAATAAAAAAAATTAAAATATTTTTAGCAATGGTGTTTGCTAAGGCACTTGTTATGTATGCCTTTCTTACATTTACTACACATGAAAGTGGACTTCTTCCTTTTGCCACCTTTTTGCGTACTTTCCTTACTGCAAACACAGCAATTTTTTTCACGGTCATCAGGAATTTTTTGAATTGGAGGAATTGGAGGAATAACAATGACGTTGCGTCAGACAGCTGACCGAGAGCGCTGCTGACTTGATCACGTTGTGATGTGTTTATTATTCTTTTTATATACTGAATGTACACAGTTAAATGCTTTATAAATATTGAAAACGGATAAAGAATATTATTCTTAATACTATTGTTAAAGTTTCAAAGCTAAAAATTATTATATTTATTTTTTACGATTTTTTTACGAAACGTCCGGGGAAACCGGACGTTGGCACTACGCGACCACCTATAAACGTCCGGGTCCTACCGGACGTTGGCACTTTGTGAACAGTTAAAAAACGTCCGGGTACCCGGACGTTGGCTCTGAAAGGGCTAAATGTCAAATATCGGGTCAGTAGTGGACCCAAATGGATTCAGGAGGTTGTTATCGTGTACTTCAGTATATTTGATGTCTTTAACCCTAAATCTGGTCAATCAACGTACCACACATAGATAGAATTTTTCCTTAATCTAGGCAATCGATGTGTTACACGTTGATTGATTAAAAGTGTTTCTATATTTGGTATTTATGCAGTTTCTTGCCACCAAACAAATTTGGAACATTTTGCTTGAAATGAGTCTAGAATTAGCTGTATTTTCATGAGATATGCTTTTTATTCCGCGGAAATAACGTATTTTACAGAAAAATTCGTAAAAACCAATGTCACAACTTTTAGTATTTTTGTCATATTTCCGTTAATTTAAATGGAATTTTAATCATATTTTTTTTAATTTTGATGTGTTTTTTGTGCTGAATACAAATTTGAAAAATATTTTGGTCTATTACAAATATTTCTCGAGAAATAATGGTAGAACTACTATCGCGGCGGATCGCGATTAGCGGCCATTGCACAATCATTAAATACAACAACTATTAATCACAAAAACCGAATTCACCTATATTCCCACCGGAGTGAAGGCCGGCATCCGTCACGGAGGCCAAACGCTTGAATTTAACCCAAATTACGAATTTTTGTTGAGAAAATAGACAATTAGGATAAGTTAGGTTATGTCAGTAAAAAATGCATTTTTCGAGCTAAAAAAATAATTTTACTACAAAACCAGTTATATATTTGTGTTCAGCATAAAAAACACGAGAAATAAAAAAATTTGTCAAAAAATAACGATTTTTTTTAAAGTTTGATTTTTTATTATTAGATAAAAATTGATTTTTCGGTAAAAACGAGTTTTCCGCGGATGAAATCAAACTCCTCAAGAGATATAAACTCATTTTTCACCACTTTTTAACATGAAATCGTATTTTCAGAGGTGGCATGAAAGTGCATAATTACCCTATATTTTTGTTTATCAACTTAGTGTAATGAAATTAGTACTATTCAATGTATTTAATAATCTTTACATATCATAATGGTTTATATCGGTATCTGCAATAATAAACAAATGCCAAGTAAAAAACGATCACAAGTACGCAGTTGAAATGCCCAGCCACAAGCAGCTTGGCACGCTAAAATTGTTCTTCTTTGGAAAATACTGGACGCTAGCTATCTTGCTGGAAACAGGCCGATCAAAAACCGATCTATAGGGCATCTTCTTTTCTTTCTATCAGTCACACTGGGAGCTCTGTTCGACAAATATAAATATTTTTAAAAAACTTCCTTCGTGTCCTTTACAAATGCATTTTTTTTAACTGGGCAATTGACATAAAATGTGTTTTATTAACAATTTAGTCTGTAGAGCTTATTTGTGATATAGTTGAAGGAAAAAATACCCCTGACAGAAGAAAAAACGACAAATTCGATGGTATAAGTATAGTGGTATTTCACGCCTTAGGTTAGTAGTGGTGGCCATGCGAAATCGGCGAAAAAGGTCCAGGGCGTCACCTCATTCCAACAGAGTGGCCGGTGACCCCTTCCTCCTCGCGTCAGTGTCCCATTAACATCAACTTATCTAAACAAAGTAATGCATCCTCGTAAAGGCAAAGGACAGTGGTTCATTCACTAAGGATTAATGAAGAAAATTTGTGTACACAAATCTTTGCTTGCTTATATTTTTCCAATTAGAACTACTAATTTATTTTAAAATAAACCCTAACAAATTATATATCTACGTATTCAGAAGAAAATGTAATATAATAATGTTTGTAGAGAAAAAATAAAAAAATATTTTGTATATTATCTATGCGTTTGAACTTCTAAATACATAATCCACTTATAACTTTATAAATAATATAATTTTCATTGTTTTTATGATTTTTGTTCTCAATAACGTTTTCTAGCAGGATTTATACAGTTAAAAGACATCAAATAACAATATTTAAGTATGAATTGTATATCATTTCAGGATTTTTACAAAATCGTTTCATGCAATGAAAAAATATTTTATTTTCTTAACATGTAAAACAAATATTTTCACTTATGTCAAAGTAAAATATTTATGTATTCTATACCAAATTTGGTTCTCTGCATAACGCATATTTTTAAATAACTTTATTGCTTTTACTTGTGTTATAACATACCTAATGCTTTAGTGCTACATATTTTTCAACTTTATTATTTTCACAAAAAAATACTACCAACTTTTTATTTATGTATTTATTGAACATTTTATTACTGGATGCTATTTGGCAACTAAATAGGTATATTTTTGCTATCTTGGAGTGTTTCCTAAAAGTTTTGTGTACCATTTATAAGGGTTAAACATTACGATAACACTATACGCTTCAATTTCAATTCTTCACTCTACTCAAGATACCAATTCTTTACAATGTCCATACCACGACTATAGTTATTTTATGTGGAAGAATGAGTTATGAGAAGAAAAAGGGCATGCAGTACTATAATTTATGGCTTCATTTACAATTTTTTTCAAATTAAAAAAAAGGCTTACAGTGTACTCCAAAACGGCCCGCCCGGTTGGTGAGTTTGAATTGGCCCAGATCTAGGATTAAATCAATATGAAGAACATACAAATTACATACCAATCTGTTGCAAAATTGTCTGTGCAAAATTAGATGAAAGTGTTTGATAGACAGCAAATTATATAATTTTGAACCAATCATAATAAATAAACCACTTGATGGAGAAATGCAACAAAAAATATTTTTCAAAACAGTATAACCTGTTATGATGTAGGCCATATAGATGTTTTCTACAAATATTTTTCCAAACCATTATAAAAATCTAGAATTAGTGATGTTTGAAAAATCGATGTATTTGGTCAGCTTAGGGGTTCTCCATAAGGTTAACGAAAACTATTTATTTATTTTATGAATTTTAATTTTGCCTTATTACAGCTATAAGAGCCAATTAGAACAAAGTATCAATTACATAAAAAATAAATATAACGTGCAAATAATCTATAGACAAAGACACAGAGACACATTCGCTAAGAAATTTACCAATAAACCAAGAGATTATTTTAACTGTTCTTGCTGTATAGCTTACTGGATATTACTAATTAATAATAGATAAATTAGAAACAAACAATAAATTATAAACTAACAGTTATCCTCAACAATAACGCAAAATAAAAATGCATTAACATGGAAAAAACAATTTATATAAAAAAACCAGTAAAATTTAATATGCAAAGTAACAAATACATGCTGCATCTATTGATATCTCTTTGACGAAATTTGGTTGAATATGTTGAAAATTGGTTGACAATAGTGAAGTTTGTGTTGTAGCAGGTAAGGAGAAATCACCTTCGCCATTATACATGGTAGACACTCAGATACCTTCACCTAAATTCTTTATTATTTTTTATGAGTTGTGTTCTCTAATATGTTTGTGATTTCTTTGTATTAGTTTCATCTTTAAATATGGTTTCATAGTGCTATTATTAATCAAATTTGTCATTCAGTGTAATTTTAAGAGAATGCTTATATTTAAATAAGTATGGTTTTTAAATTTATTTAAGTGATTAAGTTACTGGTAATGAAAGAAGAATGCTAAAACTAATTTACCACATTGGCTCTTTTGATATCAATATTGGAAGATGTAGTTGTAACAAGGATGGTGAACTTGTAATGAATCGGAAGCTAAGCATTAATTTTTTTCTTGAAACATAGTTTGTTAAAATTTTGGCAAACTAGCTTAAATAATTATCGTACCGAAACATAGTAGATATAGTAATTTATTACACGGTATTCGTATCCTCCGTATTCGAGTCATGCTTCGCCTTGTCAATACTACCACTAGCCTATATGTAGACAACGGCAGTTAATGTCAGAGATTGTATAGTTTTTGTAAATAGTCTGTGCATTCGATTGTTCATATTATCTTTTGTATCCTTATTTATACTTGAAACTAAATTCTGTTTATTTTCTTTATGTTTTGCATGACAATACTATGATTGATTGAAAATTACTATTTTTAGGATTTGATGAAACTTCAAATAAAAGTTAATAATTGCTCCAAGCTAAGAATTTTCTCCGGAATGAGTCTTTTCTTATAGATGTTTACAACTACAAATATTTAAATAGGTAGTTGTAAACAACTATAAATGTTTACAACTAACTAAAAATAACATTTAATTTTTCTTCTCAGTATTCTGAGGTTTAGATTGTTTTGAAATTTATTTTTAAATAGTTCAAATTTACTTACACGTTACTTAGGGTATAGTATTTACCCATAGATATTTTCAGCCAAAAACCTCAAATCACAGATAACTAACTCTACCCAGATGGCTCACAGTATACAGGAAAAGCGTAGGCGCTATTTAGGGAGTTTGTAGGCAACACAAATTACACGACCATGTATTCAGGATGCGACGTTGCTGCATTGAACAAATACTAAACCTCAATTATTATTATCAGCTCATATTTATTATTGTAATATTCGTTTTTAGTATGGTTAGTTTATTGAGATCAATCTCATTCTGGCAAAGCCACCCAGTTGAAAACCGCTACGAGAAATTTGTTAACATCTTTATCATGGAGATGAGCCATCTGGGTAGAGTTAGTTAGTTATCTGTGCTTAAATGTTCTTAAAGCTCATTTTATACTCTAACAAGTAAAAAATATTCAAGAAAATATGATTTATGTTTACTAAAATATAGTCATTTTTATGAAGGTCTGTAAAAACCTTTAAAATGGGCTGGTATTTCTCACTGACCTGTTGCATTATATGCTGATCTCATAAGTGTTAATCTACTTTATAAAATATAATGTTCATCCTTGTTTACATGCATATATTAAGAAATAATATTAGTTAAAATCCATTTTAATTTGGATTAAAAACAAAAGTTTTTTAGTTAAAAGAATGCATTGTTATAGCCTGGATTGGTCCAGTCATAGCATTCTTACCCTTAAAAGGTTCTTTATTATGATATCCACAAAAGTAATATTTTACATTACATAACGAACTGAAACATAACATTCTGCAATTTACGCATATGTCCCTTCTTATGTACATAGGCTATATAGGCCTATGAAAGTTGTTAAACAAAATCTTAGTTCACTCTCCCATAGATATTATTTTAAAATATATTTTTTTAAATGCGTGTTGGGTACAAACATTTTAAAGATAGTGTGATATAAGTTTGCATATCATAACAATCAAATGCCAACAAATTTCTTTCAAACAACATAATCAATTGTAATTTTTTTATGGCTATCACATTTACTGTCTTCGGCCATTGAAATTCATTAAGGATTACTGAAATTGATCACCTTATTAATTTTACTGTCTTGTATTGTAATGTTCCACTTGTTTCAAAATAATGTTGCAGCTGATTTACATAGGCTAAGGGGCCATCCCTAAGTTAAGTACCACTAAAATCCACCTTTACAGACCCCTCCCACCCCTCCCCCGCGTTATGGACTTGTAATGGTAATACCATAGACCTTCTATTAGAAGGTCTATGGTAATACTAACCCCCTCAAAAATTACGTATGGCTGTAACCAATCCCCCCCCCTATAATTTTTGTCATCCACTTTCATTCATATCTTTATTTATGATGAAGTCATTGTTTAAACTTTCTTCCGTTTGTTTTCTAATGGGGGAGGGGAATATGTATCTAACTTTAATATTTTTTCAAAAAATTTTGTATTTTTACAAAAAAACAATAAAATTTTGTGTATGAATTTAAACAAATTAATGAGGTGTAACCCTTTGCAGGTGGCAAACGAATATATACTCAGCCTCTACTTTGTCTCAAATGCGGTTAACAAACATATCTGAAATTAAATATTTCTGTCGATAGTGTAAATGATAATTCCTAAAACTTATGTTAGAGTGCAGCATAAACTTAGACATGTCTTTGGCCAATTCCCTCAGCCTATCAAAAACGTAAATCGTCTATGAATGAAAAGGGGCGGGGCAGCCAATTAGAGGGTGCATGGTTGCGGCTCCATTTCCTGCTTTTGCACATGCGTAAAACGAAAATATCCTCCGTCTTTTGCTCCACCCAAGAACTTTGTTTTCAACACTTATCGTTCCTATTCTCTGTTTTATAATTTTCAATTATTTTGTTGAAGTTATTATTGTACTGTTAAAATTTTTAACTAAAATGTTGATTTTTTTATATATGTACTTTTCAGAATAATTGTACATCTACAATAAAATAGCCTTAAAAATTATAATTTTAACTTTAAATATAAATTTATATATTTGTTATGTTCTGTTTTAAGTTTCTAAAACTTAAAAAAATTAACTATTTATTTTACTTAATTACCTGTTACTTTAAAATAGGGTAAAATAATTTCCGCTTGTGAAGGGTTAATAGTTACGTAAGGCTGTGTATAGAACCCCCTCACTCTCCCCTGTAACGGTGCATTATGCTGACGAAACCCCCTCTCCCCCCTTTCAGGCATTACGTAATTTAGGGACAGTACCTAACAGTTTTATTGATCAGGAAAATCTTTTTGACCGAGTATGTTCAAGTGTAAAGTATAATTAGTTATACCTAATATTTACAATAATTTTGATAATCATAATTCTTCCCTTTTTTTATTTTAATAGCCTAATAAGTATTGTATATGATGTGTGTATTTGAGTTTTTTTTAGAAATCGTAAAACGTTTAAACTTTGGCACCCAAAAATGGGGGTTTCCACTTTCATTTTGAAAATTTAAAAAGTGGGTCCCAGGGTTAGGGTAAAATTAAAAATTTGGGCATTGGAAAAAATTTAATTGTTTTGTTATTAGAATTTATTTTTTTAAATTGGTAAAACAAGTCCCCAAAATGTAGAATTTTTTTTTAATTACCCAAATTTTATTTTTAAATTGATTGTTAATTTTATTTTGGGATTTAATTTTTTTCCAAAAAAATTTATTTTGTTAAAATTGATTACATTTTATAAAGTTTTTAGCGGGAAAAAAACGATTTTTAAAAACAGTAAAAAAATACAATTTTTAGATTTTGTTAACAATTTAAATGGGAAAATTTTTAAACAATTTTTTTAATTTTATTTTTTTTGGGAAAAAACAAAAATTTAAAAATTTGGTTATTTTTTCAAAAAATTTCCGGAAAATAATGTTTTAAAAAAAATATCCAGCAAAAAAAGGGATTGACAAAATAAATAAAAAACATTAATAAAAAAAAATTTTTTTTATTGGGGTGAAGGGGGGGTCCGGGGGAAACCTTAATTTACCCCCAAAAAACGAATTTTGTTAAAATAGAAAAGGTAAAAGTTTATGTAAAAAAGCATTTTCGGTAAAAAAAAATTTTTTAAAAAAACCAGTTTAAATTTGGGGTTTTTCCTAAAAAAAGGAAAAAAAATTTTTTAAAAATAAAGATTTTTTTTTTTAAAAAATTTTTTTTATTGTAAAAAGATTTTTTTCAAAAAAGGTTTTCCCCGGATTTAAATAAAAATCCTCAAAAATAAACCCTTTTAAAACCTTTTTTAAAAGAAAATTTTTTGGGTTCTGAAAGGCAAATCCCTTATTTTTTTTTTGCTTGTTTGTTTACATTCTGTATTTAAAATTTTTATATCTAATGGGTTTTATGTTTTCCCGAAAATAAAAAAATGAAGTAAAAAAGAAAAAGTGGGGGAGTTTAAACCCAGCCAAAGACTTCCCCTAAAAGTTTTTTTTTGGAAAATACTATTTTATTTTTTGGGTAAAAGGGATCAAAAAAACCATTATGGCTTTTTTTCTTTCACACACACTGGGACTTTTCGAAAATAAAATTTTTAAAAACCCCCCCGGGGGGCCTTTTCAAAAGGATTTTTTTCTGGGAAAAGACATAAAAAGTTTTTTATTAAAAATTTTTTAGTTATTTTTTTAAAATTAAAAAAAAAAACCCCCCACGGGGAAAAAAAACAAAAAATGGATAAAGGGGGGATTTTTACCCCATTGTAGGGGGGCCCTGCCCCCAATGGGGAAAAATCCAGGGGTACTCTTAACGATTTTTACCCCTTTTGCTCTTCCCCAAACTTTTAAAAAAAAAATAATGTCTCGTAACGGCGTGGCATTCCCAAGATTAAGGAAAATTTTGTAAAATCTTTCTGTTATATTTTTTTAGAAAATAATTTAATTTTAAAAAAACCCCTCTTTATTCTATTTCGGAAAAAAAAAAAAAAGTTTTTTGAGAAAAAATTTAAAAAAAATTTTTTTTTTTTTTTATTTTTATTTTTTAAAATTTTAATAAACCAATTTTTTTTATAAAAATTAATTTTTTTAGTTTTTTGATTTTGTTCTTAATAACTTTTTAAGGGGAAAACATTAAAAACTCAAAAAACAAATTTTAAATATTTTTGAATCTTTCGGTTTTTAAAAAATCTTTCAGCTGAAAAAATTTTTTTTTCTAAAATTAAAAAAAAAATTTTACATTAAAATAAAAATATTTTGATTTTTAAAAATTTGGTTTTGAAAGTATTTTTAAAAAATTTTTTTTTTTTTTGGTTAAAACAACCAATTTTAGTAAAAATTTTAATTTATTATTTTAAAAAAAATTTTTTACCAATTTTTTTTTATTTTTATTTAATTTTTTAATTCTATTTTCAATAAATTAAATTTTTTATCTTGGATTTTCCCAAGTTTTTTTACCATTTTTAAGGGTTTTTAAAATCTAAATATAGTTTTTCAATTTTATTACCAAAAATACCCAAACTTTAAATTCTTCCAGAAAATTTATTTTTTTTTAAAAGTTTTTTGGAAAAAAAAAGGCTGGACATAAATTATCCTTACAATTTTTTTAATTAAAAAAACTTAAGACTGGCCCCCCTTGGTTTGATTGCCAAATTGGATTAAAAAATTTTGAAAACTAAAATTAAACCTTGTTGAAAAATTTTTGTGCAAAATTGTAAAATGTTTTAGCCAAAAATTTTAAAATTTAAACCCCAAACTAAAATAACCCCTTTTTGGGTTTAAAAAAAAAATATTTTTCAAAAAATTAACCCAAAGAATGTAGCCAAATTTTATTTTTTTAAAATATTTTTTCCCCTTAAAAAAAATTAGAAAGGGTTTTGAAAAAGAGTATTTCAAGAGGTTCCCAAAAAAATTAAAAAAAAAAAATTATTTATTTTAGAATTTTTAATTTTTTCCAAAGTATAAAAAATTGAAAAAAACTTATAAAAAAAATTTAATCAAAAACTATAGAAAAACAAAGACCCAAATTTTTAAAAATTTACCTAAACCCAAAAGTTTTTTAATGTTTTGCTTTTTTTAAAAAATTATTTAATTTTTAAAAGAAAACAAAAATAAAATTTTAAAAAAAAATTTTTTAAAAAAAGGAAAATAAAATGCAAAACATGGAAAAAACAATTTTTTTAAAAAAAAAAAGGGAAAAATTTAATTGAAAATAACAAATAATGGATCTAGTTTTTAAAATTTTTATTTTAAAATTGGTTTACAAAAAAAGTTTTGTTTACATAAAGGGAAAACCCTTGATTAAAAGGTCCTGTACCCCACCTAAATTCTTTTTTTTTTTTTAGAAAATTTTTTTAAATTTTTTGGGATTTTTTGTTTAGTTTAAAAAATTTTGGCTAGTCTAAAAAAATTTTTTTTTTTATTCAGGTTTTTTAAAATCTTTTTTTTAAAAGGGGGTTTTTTAAAATTTTTTTTAATGATTTAAAAATTTTGGAATGAAAAAAAAGTAAAAACTAATTTTTCCACATTTTCCCTTTTTTTAAAAATTTAAATTTATTTAAATTTTAAATTTTTAAAAATAAATAAAATTAATTTTTTTTTTTAAAATTGTTTGTTAAAATTTTTGGATGTTAAAAAATTTGTCCCAAACCCTTGAAAGAATTTTTTTTTAAAAAAGACCCCGATTGGGGCATTTTCCCCCTTCTACTCCATATATTTAAAAACGGATTAACAAAAGTTTATGTTTTTGAAATGGCTGGACGATGTTAAAATTTTCTTTTTTTCCTTATTTATTTGAAATAAAAATTGTTTTTTTCTTTTTTTTCTGCAAATTATATTTAAAATTATATTTTTGGTTAAAAAATTCAAAAAAAGTTTTTATTCTCCAACCAAAAAATTTTAAAACTTTTTTAAATTTTACCACTACAAAATTTTTAAAAATTTGTTTTAAAATTAAAAAATTTCCCAATAAAAAAAAACAAATTTTTTTTTTAAAAATCTAAATTTTATTTTTGAAATTTTTTTTTTAAATAGTTAAATTTTTTACTTTTTTTAAATTTTTTCCCCTTTTTTTAGAAAACCTCAAAAAAAACTAAATTTTGTGTACAGTAACGGAAAACGGGGGAAGGGAGTTTTTGGGGCCCCAAATTCAGACCATTAAAGGTCGCTTCTGCTTAACAAAAACTAACCTATTTTTATTTCCTAATTTTTTGAAATTTTTAGTAGGAGTTTTTTTAGATCAATCTTTTGGAAAACCCCCTTGAAATAAAGAAAATTTTTTTAAAAAAATAAAGGAAGACCACTGGGGAGGTATTTGTTTAAAAGGCAAATGTTTTTGTTTTTAACTTAAAAAAAGGGAAAAATTTCAAAAAAAATGTTTATGTTTAATAAAAAATCAAATTTTTAAAGCGTAAAAACTTTTAAAATGGGTGGTAAATTTTTAATATGTTATTAATGTGAAATTAAATTTAAATTTTTTTAAAAAATTTGTTTCCTTGTTTCAGTTATTGAAAAAAAAATTAAAACCATTTTTAATAGGATTTTTAAAAAAAAAAATTTTTTAGAAAAAAAAAAGCTTTTTTGGTTTTCCATTAAATTTTAACCCCAAAATTTTTTTATTTGAATCCCCCAAAAAAAAAATTTTTTTCAACGGGAAATGAAAAAAATTTGTTTAAGTTTTTGTCCCTTTTTCATATAATTGCTTTAATTTTAAACAAAATTTATTATTATAAAATTTTTAAAAAATTTTTTTTAAAGGGGGGGTTGGGCAAAAATTTTGATGTGGAATTTTGATATTTAAAAACCCAAAAATTTCTTTTTCAAAAAACCCTTTTTGTAAATTTTTTTAGGGGATACAATTTTTCTTTGGGATTTAAAATTATTTTGGATTTCCAAAAAAGATATTTAAAAAAAAATTTTTTTTTGTTTGATTGGGAATGTTACTTTTTTCAAAAAATTTTAAAAAAATAGGTAAAAGGGGATCCCAGTTAAAACCATAAAAATTTAAGAATCCCCCCTCCCCGGGTTTTGGACTTTTAATTAAAAACCCAAATTTATTTAAATTTAGGTTTAAAATTTAATTTTTAAAAAAAAGTAGGTGTAAAATTTAAAATTTTTTTTAATTTAAAAATACTTTTTTTAAATCATTTTTTTAAATTTTTTGTTTGTTTTTTTGGGGGGGAAAAAATTACTTTTAATATTTTTTAAAAAATTTTTTAAATTTTTCAAAAAAAAATAAAAATTTTTTTGGTTTTTTAAAAAAAATAAAGGGTTTTTTTTCCCTTTATCAAACCATTATTAGCCCTTTTTTTTAAAACTTAACAAACAAAAAATTTTAAAATTTTGTGATGGAAATGTTTTAAATTTAAAAAATTTTAATGCCTTTTAAATTGACTTCTTTTGGAATTTAGCCATCAAAAATAAAACTGAATAAAAAATCGGGGAGAATTTAAGGGGGATTTTCCCCATTTTTTTAAGAAAAAAAAAATATCCCCCGTTTTTGGGAAAAAAATTTTTTTTTAACACTTATCGTTCCTATTCTCTGTTTTATAATTTTCAATTATTTTGTTGAAGTTATTATTGTACTGTTAAAATTTTTAACTAAAATGTTGATTTTTTTATATATGTACTTTTCAGAATAATTGTACATCTACAATAAAATAGCCTTAAAAATTATAATTTTAACTTTAAATATAAATTTATATATTTGTTATGTTCTGTTTTAAGTTTCTAAAACTTAAAAAAATTAACTATTTATTTTACTTAATTACCTGTTACTTTAAAATAGGGTAAAATAATTTCCGCTTGTGAAGGGTTAATAGTTACGTAAGGCTGTGTATAGAACCCCCTCACTCTCCCCTGTAACGGTGCATTATGCTGACGAAACCCCCTCTCCCCCCTTTCAGGCATTACGTAATTTAGGGACAGTACCTAACAGTTTTATTGATCAGGAAAATCTTTTTGACCGAGTATGTTCAAGTGTAAAGTATAATTAGTTATACCTAATATTTACAATAATTTTGATAATCATAATTCTTCCCTTTTTTTATTTTAATAGCCTAATAAGTATTGTATATGATGTGTGTATTTGAGTTTTTTTTTAGAAATTAACTTTGTTAAAACTTTTAAACTTTATTGTACAGCACTCAAAGATTTATTTGTTTCACCAACAGTCTTGTAGTCAAAATTTTATAAGAGATGTTTAGCTTAAAGCTTTATGTTTGAATTTGAAACTGCGCCCAGGTTTATGTTAAAATTTTTAAATTTTGTAGGGATCTAATATGGAAGATTACAAATTTTTATTTAAAGTGGTGTTGGTTGGAAATGCTGGAGTGGGCAAGACGTGTCTAGTTCGCAGGTTTACTCAGGTTAGTTACACAACATTTACTATATTTTATAGAATTTTAGATGGGTTAATTTTTATAATCATGTCACTTTACAAATTATTATTATTATTATTTATTTTTATTTATTATGATTAACGGCATATGCCTTTTTAACAAAATTGTATACAAGAAAACTTAGGCTGAAAATAGAGAACAGAAAAATAGAAAACAGAGGCTAATGAAATATGGTAATTACCAGTGCTTAAAGAATTAGTTGGATAACAATATACAATTGAGAATAATCAATTAATATGCACATATAAATAAATATATGCAATAAATATACAATAAATATTCAACAATTTGTTATGATATAGTATAAGTGATATAAGCGATAACAAGGATAAATATTTTGTAAATGTAACATAAATAATATCTAACAAACATGCAAATTCGAATATTGAACTATAAATAAATACACATAACATGATGAATGGTTTGACAATCAGGATGACTTTTAGACTGTAATGGGTGTGAATGAATATGGTGTTTGTCTCTGATGAGAGAATAGCATCTAATATTACTCCACGAGAGTTTCGTATAGAGTTAAACTGGTTCAGATTGTGCGT
>JAQJVL010000944.1:182500-259215 GCA_035578905.1 Stictocephala bisonia | reverse complement strand
TAATAAGGATGATAGTATACGGCTGCCAAAGACATGGGAACCCATTTTAAGTAAATTGAAATAAAATGGAAGAGTCAGCCATATTGATTTTTCGGCCAATGACCGTAGGTCACGTGGGTCGTGCCTCCACCCCCCTCTCCAGCATACCTGCCAACCAGTCCCCACCCCACCACCTGTTATAAAGCTGGAAGGTCACTTGCCGATTTCAGTCTCAGAGAAACCACTGAGGATGCCACATCACAGTATGGGCGAAACGTCTGGTCATCTTGTAAATATTGTAGATAGTACCTTGACGCGGTTGTCACCGGAAACTGTAGATTCTAAAATACAATCTTCTTGATTAATAGTTCTAGGTTAGGTTAAAGGGCACTAGGCCAGGAATTAGTATATTAAGAGAGATAGGACATCAGCAAACTTACCTTAAAAGACAAGTTCACTAACATCAGAGTAGTAGTCACAAACACAAAATACACAAAAGCTCACAAATTTTCAACACCACTGGCATTTTCTTCAGGTGAGTAGAGGGAGAGAGAGAGAGAGACACTGAAATGACTTCCACTATTGCTGGGTAGGTGGCAGTGGTGGGGGGGTGTACATCCATAGAGCAACACTCAGGTGTAGATGCAGTATTAATAGTTCAAAATTCTATAAATTTATAGATTCTTATTTCAGAAATCTTAAAAGTTTTACAACTTGTTTGTATTATTCTTCAGTAACTCAACAAAATGTTATGTTCTTAAAAATGTAGGTAAAATGTTCATCTCCAGAAAAATAACTTTCTTCATTTTACTTCAAGCTAAACGTAATTTTTAAAGCTCTTTTTGTTAAAATAAGATCCTATCCATATTTATCTCATTTGCTCTGCAGTAAACATCTTTACTTGAAATGAATTAGAGCATAACAAATTGTTTTTATTGTATTGTTATGTATATTTTTTCATATGCCTTATGTAAGACAGTATTGAAAGGGAAATTGATTTCTCTCGCAAATTTCAAGAAATTTTCAGGAGGGAGGAATTTTCCTGGCTGAGAATACACAATTGTAAAAAACTAAGTAGAATGAAAAACTGAAACATTTCGTGATAATAAGCATTACTGTTATGAATTCTGAATATAATAAACACATATTTTTTATATACGAGGCATGTTTTTAAAGTAAGTACCGTTTTGGAATCCCGCCATTTTAGTGCTGCGGTCAGCGTTCAGCGCATGCATGCTGGGTACTACTACTTTCTGTTGGAAAGCCACAGCCGACGTTACAGGTCAATTTGACTGTATTTAATGTCGCTTATGACTGTTTAAAATTCCTCTTCTGATTAAAAATGTCACCAACTTTATGCGATGGTTATGATTTTTAAAACCAAATTGTCACAGTGACAGACTCACAATGAATTAAAATTAGACATTTTAGCCCCGGTCAGACGATCAATATTTACTTGTGTGTTTTAGTCAATCTGTCCTTTAGATAAGTAGACAATGGGTTTCAAGTCAAAAGACTCATCATCAGGTCACTTGTTTCTGTAAAAATGAACTTAAAACCCACTTCATACAAAGTTCACACACGCAAAAACACATTGTGTGTATGAATTGTAATCCAGTTCTTGTCCATCAATCGCCCACAGAACTATAGGTGGGTGCCATAATGTGTTTTTGCGTGTGTAAACTTTTTATGAAGTGGGTTTCAAGTTCAATTTAACAGAAAAAGTGACCTGATGTTGAGTCTTTTGACTTTAAACGTGTTGTCTAGTTATATAATGGACATATTTATGTATTTATTGATTTTTGTTCATGTTATATTTATTATATAGTCTTGTGTTTTCATTTTTGGTTTCTGTTATTTGTTATATCGATGTGTAAATTGTTAATCTAATTAAACACACCATTTTTATGATGAGTAATGCGTGTATTGTGGAACTGTTGGACTGAGAGATAATAAACTGCATGTACATATTTAAATATTATAATCTTAATGCTGCAATGTAATTGGTATTGTTGCTGTATTGTAGCATTGTAAAATATATAAATAAATATTGGCTAAAATATGTAAGTAAATAAAAATCACGATGAATGTCAGCTGCATTCATGCCCTTAGCGTTATGAAAACTTGTACAATGCATAATTCACAATCAGCGGCATTTTTATTCAGAGAAGTAATTTTAAACAGTCATAAGCGACCTTAAATACGGTCGAATGGATCCGCAACGGCGACTGTGGCTTGCCAACAGATAGTAGTACACAGCGTGCATGCGCCGAACAAAGCGCTACAATGGCAGAGTTCCAAAACGGTACTTACTTTAAAAACATGCCTTGTATATATATTTATTCATTTTCATAAAATTCATGTCAAACATTATAAGAATCAGATATGTGCCTTGAAATCACATACTTAGGGATGTCTAGTCAAACCCGTTATTATATACAATTTTGTATTTATGTATTTGTTTACTTCAATTAATTCTTTATTATATAATTACTTCTTGACATAAATAAGTACAATTTTTATATTTGAACTGTTCATTAGTTAGTTTTATTATGTTTTAATATATAAGGACTTATTGAGGTTCTACTGTATGTACATTTTCTGGACTAATGGAAAACTATGTATTATTCATAATGAAAAACATTGAAATAATATACTACATCCTGTGCCAAAGTTATTTATCGGTATCATCTCACATTAGGTTTGACATAGATAATTTGCATTCTTAATTTTGAGATTAAATTGTGTTTAACTTAGGTTTTTTTACAGAAGACTTCCTATTTGGCCGAAGACATAGATGGTCCTTACACCGGCCGAGGCGAGTGGAGGCTGTTGTTACAGAAGCTCTTTCATTAAAATGGACTTCAATCAGTCAGTCAATAAATGGGTGGGATAGTCCAATTAAAAAACAGACAGCTACAAATCTAATGTATCTCTGAAACTGAATGCATGATCTCACTTTGCATGAGGCACAAAACACCATTTTAATATTTTTTTTCAATTGTCAACAACATTTTATTTTACTCTTACAACAACTGAGTCTAAGTTAATCAAAATTGAAGGCATGCCATCAACTCTATAGTTTCTTCTGTTTTTTAAATTCCTTTATCAACTTACTGTTTACACTTTGAAATCTCATGGAATGCTTTTTGTAAATGTGTAATTTCTGCTATGGTTATTACAGTAGGTGCTCAGTGTATGCGAGGATCATCATATGCAAATGTGAAAATCAGAGTAGCATAATATATTTATTTAGAGCAACTAATTTTATGATATATTCTGTCATTCCACTTATTTGTTATCAAATCCAGGTAAAATAGGGGTAGAGTAGCAATATATCAAAACTATTGTCACGCTCCATTCTGGCATCCTAATGATTTTTCTTTAAGTCTGGGAAAAGAACGATAGAATCACACTATAGTGTGACTTACTTTTCTCTTTTTTCTACCACCTAATTAAAATATGTACAGTTTTTAAATGACAGTTTTAACATTTGTCCTCGGTTACAACATAATATAGCTAAAAATACTTGATATTTTTCGATCATCCTATGATAAGCCTATCAAGACTCTTCTTCATTCTCAGATTAGCAACACAGTGACGACTAAAGTTCATCTTTCATGACCATAACTAATTAACTATGGAGCTAGTGGCCAAGCAGTCTAAGGCATCAGGACTGAGCTTGGGTTGGAGGTAGTGGCCAAGCAGTCTAAGGCATCAGGACTGAGCTTGGGTTGGAGGTAGTGGCCAAGCAGTCTAAGGCATCAGTTCTGAGCTTGGGTTGGAGGTAGTGGCCAAGCAGTCTAAGGCATCAGAATTGAGCTTGGGTTGGAGGTAGTGGCCAAGCAGTCTAAGGCATCAGGACTGAGCTTGGGTTAGAGGTAGTGGCCAAGCAGTCTAAGGCATCAGAATTGAGCTTGGGTTGGAGGTAGTGGCCAAGCAGTCTAAGGCATCAGGACTGAGCTTGGGTTAGAGGTAGTGGCCAAGCAGTCTAAGGCATCAGAATTGAGCTTGGGTTGGAGGTAGTGGCCAAGCAGTCTAAGGCATCAGGACTGAGCTTGGGTTAGAGGTAGTGGCCAAGCAGTCTAAGGCATCAGGACGGAGCTTGGGTTAGAGGTAGTGGCCAAGCAGTCTAAGGCATCAGGACTGAGCTTGGGTTAGAGGTAGTGTAGGTTTGAATCAGGGCTGGACTGGAAGTATTTATATGTACTGACTAAATAATTAGTCTGTGCTCACGGCCAGTGACAGCTGGACATTGGTAAGGAGTGAAGAGAGAGCTCTTTTATGAAAACATTAAGCTACAAAAATATTTGTCTTGAACAAGTGTTAAATCTATTATTACTATCAGCTGATGTTTATTATTGTAATATTTGTAATTAATATGGTTAGTAGCATCACTGCCACGCGCACAGACTAATTGTTCAGTAAGTAATTAATGTTCACTTTGTACTGTACTGGTTCTCCATCTTACTCTGTCTGAATAAGGGTACGGTGGAGATTTTACTCTTCTTTTAAAAAGGAAAGAAGAGAAAATTTCATAAATAATTTATAAAATGGTTCAATTTAGCAAATTTGAACCAATTTTTACTAATACTTTATGTATGTGTACAATTATATTACTTACCAACCTATGTAATGGTGCTTTTAAGAAACTGCTTTGTCTATATGTCAGTCCAGATTGTAATAACTGAGCGCCTATTGTATAATTTTTTTAATGTTCCCTCAGTTGCAATTAGACTACAAGAGCTGTTGAGTCATCCTAAATAAAATGCCTTTTTATTTACTCATGTTGCTACTTTATTTAATTAACTAGTTAATGAAAGTATTAGCTTGAGGTGTAAGATTGCTTACAACTTTTTAATATCTTAAATTAGCCAAAGATAACATAGTGTGAACCAAGCATTTTAGATAATGTGATATTTTAAAGTATTTCATATCAAGTGGTAAAGGTGACTTTAATGATTAATTCACTACTCTAAGCTCTTATTAAACTAGTATATTGTAGTGGTTTTAATATTGACAAATTTTAAATGTGCAATATATTTATATTATGTTGCTTTACCATAAGTGCTTTCAAAACAATTTGTTTAAGACATGAATTACTTTCATAGAGTACAAAAGTGATCAACTTTTTATTTAGTGTTTTTTTTTTTGCAAGTTACGAGTTGTAACTGTAAAAAATACCATTAATAAGTGTAGCAGTCCTGAAAAACTGTTCAGTTATGATTGTTTTTTAGTTATATTTTTTTATAATTACTCATCATCCTAAAGTGAAAATTTTAGATTATGGTTTCAAATATGATAATTTTTACTCATTGGAAAATAAATGGCAAAGTACATTCCAAAAACTGTTTGAATTACCACTAAATTATGTAATTGCACAAATATAGGGCAGGCAAATAAGCCAGTTTGGCTTTCAAAGCAAACTCGTTAATCTTTGTTTATAAATAAATTATCTTTTGTAACTGTGCTTTAAATTAATTTTTGATCTTTTGCATGGGCCTAAAATTCTGTATAATTTTTTAAGCTTTTGAAGAATTAACGATGATTTAATTTTAAGTATGGTTTTATGGCACTAGATCAGGGATGAACCCTAGTTTTTTGTTTCAAGGCAGGGGATTTACAAGTTTGAACATGCAAAATCAGGAACCTGCGTGTAGATTGGCAGATATAGGGTTAATGCAACAGGACAGGAGGATAGACATCAATAAATGTACTTGAGGAGGTAGTCCACCGAACACAAAGAGCATTAAGACATACATTATTGATGCCCACTAACCTCTTGATCAGGTGCTTAGTCAAATCTCGAGTCTTTGATCAATCTATCTTCAAGTAATTAGAGAAGATGTCAGTGGCATCAAGAAAAGTTGTATAATATTTAGGTTTTAGAAACAAATGTAGTAAATTTTGAGTTTATGTAGTAAATACAACATGTTATATTAATTAGTACTATCAAATAGTATGTACTGTATTTCTAACTTTGATAAAATATATTGAATTGACCTTTGTAAATATATATGTTTCGGAACATAATTTTTCTGATTAACTCAACATTCCATAGGTATAAAATTGTATAGATACAATATTAGTTTGTTGTACTATTCTTAACCTTCTGTGCTTGTTACTACAGTTTTTAATATCCTCTTGTAGACCCAATAATGTTGGCCATTACAATTTTCTTGCCAGTTAAATTTATTTTCAACAAGATGTCTTGAGCATATTCCAGTATTCCTGGTTATTTCCATTTTGCCCAAAGCCAGCATTATGGACCATTTGACATGGCCAAAGGACATGGTGGTGGACTATACAAGCAAAAAAAATGTCACTAATCGTATATTTCTGAGAATTTATTATTTAAAAGTCACAATAAATCAAGAGTATTTACTACGACACAATTCTTGGGTATCAAAATCTCTTCCCATCTAATCCATTCATGATCATTGATCATGGATGATACAAATTCCTTTCTTGGGAGAGGAGACCAAATGGCTTGTAATATTGAAAACTGAGTAACAAGGACAGTTCGGCTAAAATAAAATACAAGCTAATTCAGGGGTCATCTTGACCAACATTGCTAAGGCCATGGGCACAAAAGGTTTCAAATCCCAAAATATTTGTAAAGTTATTTACTTTTTTTTAATTGTTGCCATCTAATCAAATTGTCAATGACATACAAATTCTACATAGTAATAAACCAGTAAACTAATTTAAACCATCAATATTAACTAACTAATTAAAACCTTATTACGAATCCTGTATCGTAATCTTCTGATGTTAGATGCTTTGTCATGGAAAACTTAATGGTCTTTGATTGTTATTACAGCCTTAACATTATTTTTTTGGATTATGATTATTTTAATTTTTAGCCCGATTTCCTCGAAATTATTAATTTTCTATTTAAAAGTTTATGTCCATTCTCAACTTAGTATTCTCTTTTTACTTCAAATGTCTGCCTCCGATGTGTTATTAGTTGGATTTTAAAACAAAAATTTTAGAATTGTTCATACTTTTGGGTTAACTTATTTTTACATCACTTCTTGGTTAAAAGTTTGACAGATAATTTTTTTAAAGTCAAAACTTTGTTAATATTGTAGTGTTTGAATAGTTAGTGAAACAGTTTTTTTTTATGTAGAAACAATCATTCATAGACTAAAGTAAGACATATATTCGTAAGTGGTATAAAACATTTAAAGTAGAATTCTGTTATTGTACAGGACTGGATTCATCTGTTATAAAGCCTCATGTACAGTTTCCTGTGATACAGCTTGTTGTTACCTTTAGACTAAGAACTATGCATTTGTACTTAACTGTAAATAGTGACTCTCACATGCTTTTCTAGATTTAGTACATCTTTACAGTTTTATTGTAAGGCAGTGTTGTGACCCCTGTGTAAGGGTACAAATATCCTGGCAAAAGTGTTGGCAGTTTAAATGGTAACTACATTATGAATATTTACTCTTTTTACTGTCGGTAGAGAATATACAGTAAAAACTGTCATAACTGGCCTAATACGGTGCTGGACAAATGAAAAGCCTGATATAGAATTATTGTAAGAAATATGTGATTTTACTGTGGGTATTGTGGTTACTTGAACGGGAAATCCCCGTTACATTCATATCCCCCTCCCAACCCTTCATAGCTTACACTCTGGAGAATTTACACTCCCTCTTTCTTTTTCACCGGGCTCGGTTTTTAGAGATTTCTTATATCGCAGGGCTGAATATGACAGGTTTTACTGTACAAGGATTGTGAGATTATTAAATACACTTGCTGTTTGTGTGAATAGAAGATAGTTACTTCTGAAACTGCAATGTGAGTTTGTCTTCAGGTTAAAACAACAATCTAAAACAGTTAAAGGCTTAATAATACATGTATTGCGTAGTGTAACAATTATAGATCCTACACTTTTATTTTTGCTTTATTTATCAAATTCAGTTTGTGTATCACTCAAACAAAGGTCATTACAATTGTTTGTTGAGTATAGAGATAATTAGGATAGGTAAGGTTATGTATGTAAAATGTATATTTTTCGATCAGAAAGAAACATGTTTTTATTGCGAATCAAACAATACAGGGTGTCCCATAAGTGTTCAGCTAAACTTCTGGTCATTCTGGAGTCAAAACAAAGACTATCTTCCTTCATTGACCGTCTGTCTGTGTGTATGTGATTTTTACTAAATGTTTTATTTCTCTGAAGTGTTTGAAACTTACAACCTAAACATGAAAAAGTTTTTAAAAAACTACAAAAATGTAATACGCATCTCATTTAAAATTTTGATACTCCAGTAAAATTTAAATAAAAAAATTATAGTAAATTAAAATATTGAGTTAGTATGTTGCAGTTTAAGTGGTTATTGGTAGTTTAAAATTTTACTTTAACTTGGTGTTCTGTGTGAAATATTTTGGCATCTCATTAATATTGTGTATTTATCCTCACCACTTATGTTATATTAAATAAAATTATTATTGGCGTTATTTCTCTTTATGAAAACGATAAGCAGTCGAATCAATTTTTGTTCTTACGATTTTTCAAGTATGATATAATTCTTTCGGCAAACGCTTTTTATTGTTCTTCCAACCATTTTTGTGTATGCTTTTTGACTGATTGCTTTGGTTGTGAATTCAAATCATCTGTTGTGTTTCTTTACTCAAATCAGTCAAATATGTCTATCTGTGATTTTTAATGTCTTCAAGTCTTTGTGTGAGTTCCATGAGGTATCCAACTATTTGTTGAATTAGTCTATTTTCAGGTAATCTCCAGACTTTTACACATTTAAATACAACATTTTAAATGTGTCTTTAAGTCTGTCTCTGTCTTCTGTTCTTCGTGGTCCTAGAACCTTTTTAAAAAATATGTTTCTTCTTTTTTTATGCTATCTAAATCACACCCTTTTTGTTGAGTGACTAAGTTTCACTGGTATATAAAATTGGGGGTTTAATTACGATGTTCTAATGTTATGTTTTCGTGTGATAAGATTTTTTATTGTTTTAAGGTTTTTGTTTTCACCTAATGATGAACTCTCTGATTGCAGTTCAAAATGTGATTCTAAATGATTCACATAAACAATAATAAATGTCACAATCTCATATTACATGCATTCTTGTGTTAAATTTTATTTTTGTGTATCTTTTATATTAAGATATTTATTTAAATAAGTGTTTTACAATCATATTTATTGTTTATTAAAGTACCATATTCAGTATTCCCGTCACTGAAAGAATGAAAGAAAGAGCTGCCCAAGCTCAACAATGAAGCTCATTTAGAGTAGTTTTACGGTAAAGTTTTCCAACTAATTTGTTATAAGGAATAAAATGGTCAACTAAACCTAACCATCAAATCATTTTGCTAATTTTTAATATTAGTAATAAATTGTCATGGCTTCTAGTTTATTTTTGAACTAAGTAAACATTTTGAAAAAAGAAGAAAAAGTATGAAAAAATTTTGTCAATTCATCATTTTTTTATGTTTTACAGGGAATTTTGTTTGTATTTTTTTAAATAAATGCTTGTCAGGCACTTACTTTACCTTCATGTAATCTTCAGTATATAATTAAAAATTGTACTCATCGTTAACACAGTGCTTTATTAACATTTGGTCTTCAATATTAATTTTCATTAATGTTGCTTTTTAAAAAAATTATTTAATGAATTTGTTGTAACACTAAATTTAAAAGTAAATTATAAAATAAATAAATTAATTGTAAAAAAGGCTCCATAAAAAAAGAGCAGTAAAAAACTGGCTTTATAGTTAACAATTTCTCTAATACTTTTAGCAAATTTATTGAAAAATGCCAGTATGGAAAATATTACAAACTCACTGATCTCATTTGTAAGCACTACACTCAACAATCTACATTGTTCTACATCTAATGTTCTTCAAGTCTAATGATTGTTTTGGCGTTCTGTAGGTTTTGTATTTGGGTTGGTTTCTGACAAAGAACAGTGATATTTAAAAATTGTGTTTTTACTAATTCTTTCTTTTTGGATGGATTATCAATTTGTAGTTGTACAAGTAAACTTGGAAATCACACTAAATAATATATTGTAATGTTCGATCTCAACAACAAATCTGTTTATCCGTTGATTACTGATAGTGGTTGTTATCTGCATTTATTTTCTTTACTATGTATAATAATATTAATATGTTTATCACTTTTTTAAATATTTCTTGTTATATAATTAATAGGTTAATTTTATAATAATCACTTAGTAAATAAATTTAAAGCGATTTTATCACTAAAAAGAATGATATAAAGGAAATTATTAAAATGTACACTTGAGTAAGAGAAGTTGAATAGTAAATTATTACAGTTTTAATTGACTGTGTGTATATATAGATGTTTTTAATTATTAGTTTATCAAATAAAGCTTATTCCTAATATTTCAGTTTATTGTTTGCTCTTTTCTATCATCATCAGTGCAATTAACATTATGACTGTCTTCTTTATATTTGTATTTTTTAATATGTAAGAGAAATAAATGTTGAAATAACTTTAGACAAAATAAAACTTGTTCTTATTCATTTTTGTGTGTTTTTTTTTTATTAATATTTCACATGTATTTAGCGATATTAGCTTTTTAACACATGCCGTAAAACCTCATTTATTCATTCCTCTTTAACTATAGAATTTAAATCAAATCTCCTTAAATGTTAAATGTACCATAATAAAACTATTTTAACGTTTGACATTATAATATACTGAAAGACATTAACCCTTTGGATCCCAGGCGACGATGACATCGTCGCCAGAAGTGTGTACTAAGAATCCTGAAAAACTGTCGAAAAATCCCAGGCGACGATCTCATCGTCGCCACGTGTTAATTTAAACATTAAATTTCCGCGGGTTTTTTCCCGCGGATTTCGACTAGTATTGGTATTAGAGTATACATCGAAGTCAAATATACTAATTTCACAAAAAAATTACGAACCGTATGTGTCTTGTTTTTATTCTCCACTGAGCAAACACGAGGCGCTCAGATGACTTTTGGCGCGCGATTGTTGCGGTCACTGTTTACTACTCAATCGCTACTGTATGGTTATGTTACGCTGTTTACTTTGTGTTTAGTGTAATAGATAGAGTTTGTTTGTGTTATTATGCGTTGTTTTTCTAATTTTTAGTGTAAATAGATAAGTTTATAGTTTTATTTCACTTAGTAAGCTAGTGTTTTGTCGAAATGGATCGTGAAAACATCGCCGATAGACAAAGTGAAGTTGATAGGCAGCTAAATTACGATCTATCTGATGAGGAACTATTTTCTGATTCATCAGCTATATTTGACGACGACACTGATGAGGACCCCACGTATTATCCTGATGACAGTGGACGTAGTAGTGCTCCGGTTTTTACAAATCAGGACTTGATGACTAGGCAGCCTTCCACTTCTAGCACAGGTAACGCTAGGCCTACACCGTCGACCTCTTCTTTGGAAGAGGCGATTTGGTTTGGAAAGATTTGATGGAAAAAAAGAAAAAACCTGCTGGGTATGTTCTAAAAAGGGAACTGATTACAAACAAGGAGGGCGGAAAAGATCGCGCACTGGTTGTGTACGGTGCAAGGAAGGCTGCCGTCTGGAGTGTTCCTCCAAGCACGTTTGTAAGGCAATCTGACTCAAAGACTAAAACATGTAAATAGACTGTGTATATAGTGTGTTTATATATATATATATATATATATATATATATATATATATATTGTGCTTAAAAACAGACATTTTGTTTCGTGGAAGTCCAATTGAATACAGGACCAGGTAAGTCTTCATTATTTTACTAATATGGCATTACGTTAATTTTTCATAGCTTGTACTTATTACAGTAAAACTTTTTTTTCAGCTTGTATGATACATATCAGTATCAAATTTTGTTACAGTATACAAAAATATATTTGGAACAAAATAAAAATACTGCCCACGGTTAATTTTTTTTCCTTCTGCCCATAAAATGATGATAACCTTTAAAAAATTTTTGAAAAAAATTATTTTTTTTAAAATTTACATACATATACAAAAAAACGTCAACATGAAATGGCTTTTGTACATTGTTTTGGCTAGATAATATTGTTAAAAACATTTTAGTATAAAAAACTTCAATATAGCATGTGTAATAGAGGATTTATGGATATTTTCCCAAATGCTTGTATTTTTGTCATTTTTGGCCTGGGATTCTTCGCACAGTTTTTGAAAAACTGGTCTGGGATTTTTTGCACAAAAAATATTTTTTGGTCCTGGGATCCAAAGGGTTAAGCGCCTTAACTTTGTGTACGTACTGTACTTAACAACATAGAATGATAATGGTAGCAACCTGTAGTAGTCCTTCTGGTTTGTGGTAAAATGTTTTGTAATAGCATTACTGCAGGTAATGTACAGAAGTCAGGAGATTTTACAAGCTAGACCAATCACTGCCAATTGTCGTCTTACATATTTCCCTCCCACTCACCATCGACATTTCATTTTTTTTTTTTAACTTCACTTGCCAGTTCACATAGGCTACAAGCCTGTGCGTGAACTTTATTCAAAAAGTGAAGTACCGACCGTTGGCCTAGTGGGAATATGAACCTTGGACCTTGCCCTCCGCAGTCCAAAGCCTTAGCCACTGAGCCACTACGCCGGCAATATTCACATTTTGCCGGTCACATTTTGGTGACAATATTCACATGTCCAAACCTTCTCATCCATATTCTCTACTCTATATCTTAAACATTCAATTCTTACTCTATATAAACATGTCTTTCTAGCAATACTCCTGAAAACATTCTTCACTCCTGCTTGTATTCTTCCTCATTCTCTCTTATTCAAATATCAAGTTTCTGAACCATATCTGATAACAACTACATAAATGAATCTAATACTGTTTTGCCTGCAACTTATTCATTTATACATGGCTCTGGTTATACATAAGCTGATTCACTTTTGTTTGTCATCCACAGTACTTCCCTCATGAACCTCAGTGAATTTCAGTGACGTGCTAAAATTGTAAAATTATCATTTTAAAAAGATTAGAAAAATCAAAAAGCACTGGCTTTTTTGCTTGCTTCAACTAAAAAGTAAAAATAAAAAAAAATTGTAATACAAGTAAAAATGCCTAGAATGGACGGTTTGAGTGCAGTATTTCTGTTTTGAAAATACATGTTCTAAAAAACTGGTTGTAGCTTTTTATTACATGATGTTAAAAACGTATTAATACTGTTTTCAGAAAAAGATATTTTTCCTGAATAAACAGTCTCAGCTTAGTTCTGGGAACAGAGTGCTATTCACGTTTTTCTCTCCTGGTGGGGTTGAAATAAGAATACTAAAGCCCATAATTCACATTCCACTCTCAGCTGAATAGTGAATATTATATTTTTGCAATAAATTGACAATTGATTTTTCTATAAAAATAAAATATATTTTAAACTATGTACAATAGTAATATGGTAATTAAATGAAGAGCATCCCTTAACTTGCCAAGTGATTGATTAAAAGGGTGAAAAGCTTCAAACATCAGTCTGAAAATGCTATTATCAACATTAATAAGTTTATTTATGACAAGTGACGTCAATGATTAACTTTTCTAACATTTGGCTTATATTTTAATCATAGTTTTCCATTTTTTTCATATTCTTACAATTACGAGATGCATATAAATGATTGAAAACAACTTTATAACTAGAGCTTTATTGGCAAGATATTGGTTTCTTTTCAGAAATTAATTGTATTAATGTTCCATTTTTATGGTGGTATTAGCTGTAAGCCACAGTACTTTGGCTTTGAAGTTCATTTGTATGACAAATAAAGTTATCAATTGTGAGTTGTGGCAGTCTATTGTATTGTAATCTATATACCTAAATGTCGGTTGTTTAGGATGGCCTAAGAAAGGATGATTCAAATCTTTGATATATCAGCTGTAAATGGGCCCATAAAAGTTGCTAATTCAATCGTAGCAAACTGCAATAAACTGAGTTACTCAAAAATTTATACAAAATTACAATTTAACAGCTGTCTTACATCTTAAAATGACTAAACTGTGACTAGAAAATTAAGGGTTAAGTACGATCCACCATTCTGAACCGCAGAGGACCATCTGGCATGTACATTGGGTGGACACTGTAGCTCAGCCTTTTTTCATGATATTCTATTTTGAATGCCTGCACCATCTGCAACATATAACTTATTATTGAAGTATGTCCAATGTCAATAAATGCTAGCATTAATGTAATGTTAAATGGAATACTGTATTGAAGGCAGAATGTTTACAGTAATTGTTAATATAAATATAATTTTGACGAGACTATCACTGATACAAATTACAGAGTATTTAATTAGTGACAAATAAGCCACTGCTAATCCATTTCATAATTTATTTGCAAATAATTCTTTTTTTGCAAATAAATTATGAAATTTATTTTTTCAATTCATATAATTAGTTGAACTAAATGTTTCTTTTATAAGACTTCACAGATCACTAGATTTACTTAGAGGAGGATGGTAGCTAGTTAGGTGATGTGTTACATGTCTTATTCAATTCATTAAATCTTTATTTATAAAATGCACAGTACAGTACTATAAATAGTATCAAAGCAAAATTGAAACAGTCTCATATAAAATAGTATGTATTTAAGATAAATATTATCAACATATTAAAATTATTTATATTCTAAAGTAACAAACTGTGAACTAAACTATGCGACAACTAATAAAAATCTTACCATCCATCATTATTAAAAAATTCTTCAAATGAATACATTGATAGGCCAATTAAATATTCTTTATATATATATATATATATATATATATATATATATATATATATATATATATATATATATATATATATGAATGAATAAAAGCAAAATAATATATCATTTTTAAGGATTTCAAGGTACACAGGCTTTTCATATATTTAGAAGCATAAACACCAGATGATATCTTTTTTTTAAACATATTCAATGTGGCAGTCCCAACTTAAATTCTGATCAATAAATAGACCTAAGAATTTGATACTGCTCACCTGTTCCAGACTTTCACTGCAAATTTTAACTGTTGGGTGATTATTTTTTCTCTATTGTTTAGTTGAAAAAGCAATATTAGTAGTTAGATGATGTGTTATACGGCTTATCAGCCATAAAATACTAATGCATCATGACCTAATTCTTGTCAATGTCTTAAATACTGTTTGTCATATGAAAAGCACAAAGACAAGATTCATTTAAGATTTAGAATATTATCGTCTTTAGTTCTAAGAAAAAACTGCAAAAAGTAGACATTATAAAAAGTACATAAATTTTAAATATAAATTAACATATTTTTAAACAATGTAAATTTCCAATGTGATAAAGAATAGTATATAAATTTTGTTTTCTTAGCTGTAGTAGGTGATTATATAAATGGGTTTTTAGGTTCTTAATTGAATACGTGACTGCTGTTAGCGCAATTATATTTAATATTATTAAAATCTAAGTTAAATTTGATACAAAAATGTTGAAGAAGAGCTGGTATAGTCTCTACTTTGAAATAACCTTTCAAATTGCTCTGTTCTCAAAGGTAATGAATAAAGGCTTTCAGTATAATAGAAAAATCTGCTATTTGTTGAATTGGATCACTTAATGTGCATCTACAAAAAATAACAGTTATATTTGCCTTCTATCAGTGCCAATCTCTTGAATAGGAAATAATCTATACCAATCAATCGTCATGCTTTAAAACAGATGGTACAAATAGTCATAGTTATCCAAAAGTACAATCAACTAACTGATGACTGATTTTAACTGGACACATGTTGATATTGAATTCCGCTTTAGGTTGAGTCTTTTTTCTAATGAAAACCCATGTTACAACTAAAGACTCTAATAATTTGAAAGTTGGTAAATACAATTTTGAAATGATAATGGAAAAAGGTAGACATTTTATGAGTTGTTGAGATCTTGTTATGAGAGGTTGACAAAAACCAAAAGCAAAGATGATTGAAAACTAAAAGACAATCCCAAATCCCTGAAATAACCTATGGTACATACCTTGGCAATGATTGTCTGTATTTCTAAATCAGCAAATCTCCGACCTAGGCACATTCTTCGTCCGTAGCCAAATGGAAGTGATGCAAACGGGTGATGCTGTTCACGATTGGTTTTCAGCCAACGTTCTGGCAGGAACTGTGACGGCTCAGAGAAGTAGCTCTTAGAGTTGCTGATGACATAGTGTTGAAACACGATTTGAGTCTGTAGCAAATGTGAGATTAGTTCTAAATGAATAAAATCATTTATGAATGAGATACATCAAAACAAAAATGCTTAAGTTTCTAAGGAGTTAAGAAATGTGTTTATTATTACAATATTATGATTTAGAAGAATAGACATTTGAGTGGACCTTTCAAACTATCAACAAATCCTTTTATTTATAGATATCTTGTTTATAGATTTTTAGATTTTAAAATAATATGAGAGATATTCCATCAAAAAACTTAACCTAAGAATATAAGCTTATTAAACAAAAATATAATAACATAACGGTAAAAAATTATTGTTGCCATCAATTTTAACATTAATCATGATATAAATTTTAATCTATCAAAAAATTTTTTAGTAACATCATAAAGAAGGTGTTAGTGTTACTGAAAAGTTTGTTTTGTGTTTTAAGATAGTAGTGGGCTTATCTTCTAAGGTAAATTTGCTGATATCAATCTCTCCTATTATTTCAATTACATCACTTTCTTTAAACTGAATCTTTTATCTGACAATTAGTATTATTACACGTTTAATAATATATAATAGGAGAGATAGGGTATCAGTAAACTTACCTTAGAGAACAATTCCCCTAACACAGTACACAGGCCAAAATATAAAGACAAAATATATAACACACAATTTCAATGCCTCTTTCATCGTGTGAGTAGGGACCATTCACCTATCTACACAACAAAATGGACTTTAACTTTTGGAGTTACTAGCACCTTCTTCAGGATGTAACTATATGTTTAATTTTCTAAATACTTATAAAAAAATTAAAAGCCCAATGTTACAAGTATGTCACATTGTCAAAATAATAAATAAATGCACCATACCATCAGTGTTGAAACGGATAAGTGGCCGAAGGAGTTTTACTGTGACCAGGTTCAGCGCTAAGACTTGTCAGTTCAAATCCAGCTAGGGTTGGTACTTTTTTTCTTGCATTGTTTAGAGGCACTGGTCTGTGGTATACTAGTGTAGGGCCCATTTTAAATAGATGATGTACGTAATGGGGCGGATGGAAGTTGACAGGATCATTGTTTCTAGTATATTTGCAGGGAACAACTCCCGATTTGCTACTTTTTACTTATGAATGATACGAGGACAAGTATTTTTTGTTTCATCAAACGTATATTTTACTAAATAATAAATAAGGACAAATAACTAACTTAAAAACATTAGTGGATGTGTCAATTAGGCAAATAATAAATAAATACAATATTGATATGAAGAAGAATAATAGTAATTGGGTTGGATGTGTGTAAGAGGGTATGGTGAAAGATGTGATAGAAGGGGTGGTAAATTGGAAAAAAGAGGAGGAGGAAGGTGACGACTGATGAATGATGTTAAGGTGAAGTTATAGAGCTACAAAAAGACTGGTGAAAGTAAGAGAAAGAAGAAAAATAGAGAGAGAAGAAAAATGATAAGAGATATTTGTTACTGGCTAAGTTACTACTAATATCCAACCTTTTTTTGGTAATAAGCGTGAAATTACAGTGGTACATAGTAACATTACTAACCCCTTTTGGTATCTGATATCCAGCAATGACTGAATCTTTCGTCATGCATCTTCCATTTCCAATGACAACCGGGTACATCCTGTGAATAGATTAAAATATATCTTATTTTTCAGATATATAGACACTACGTTTCTTTAAGTCTTCAATATATAACATAATGGTAAGATGATCATAGAGCTAGGTAATATATTTTCTTTAATGGTAAAATAAAAAATTATACAAAATATTTGAAGGTAGGCTATTCCCAGTCTTATTCTCCACGGAAAATCTTAGTCAATTGAAAAAAGAAATAAGGTTTTACATTTTAAAACTTGTTTAAACCATCTTACAGTGTTTTATCTTTATTACTATTATGTATTCAATAATGTAATACATACTGGTATATAATAATACAATACATCATCTATTAATAAATTGTATATCAATTTTAATAATGTAATCTATTGAGCAAATGCTGTTACCAGGCACCTCTGTAACAGAGAGCACAATAATAATTTAATGTACCTGTTATTTATCCTAAGAGTTGTAAACCTTTGACGTTTACTTAACTGCTACATGTTTGCATAAGATTCCCTCATAATTAATAATAATAAAATAAAAATAAATATTATCAGTAAAAAAATGAGACAGAGGTTTTATTACAACAGGAAATGCGGTACAGGAAATGGAGTTGGTAAAATTTGAGTAGGGCATCTGGCGAGTGTTAACTCAGAAAGCAAGGGATTGGATGTCAAGGAAGCAGGGTCAGCACTATACACAGGATGACCAGAATAATACAATTTGAGACTCACCAAAATTAGGCCGATGAATGCTGATGCGACAGAGATTCAGCAGAAGTTACGATGTTCCGCCCATCACGAAAACGGGCCTATAGGTTGATCCGTAATAGGACCACCGATAATAATTGGTTCTTCCGAAATTGTAGGCGTGTCCAGTGAGTGGCAGGGGGAATGAGATATTAGGGTGAGAGTTGGAAAAGAAAGGAAGTCTGAGGAGAGTTCGGGAAGTGACAGGACTTCGGGAGATAGACCAATAGGGAGGACCAGCACCAGGAGGTCCAACGACCTAGACTTCGTCAACCCGCCTTGCATAGCAAACACGGGACGAGCTAGGAGGAGGACTTGGATCCATGGTCCAACCCCTTGCAAAATCAACCCCTGGAGGACTTCACGAGCGGCTAACCTGAATATGTGGGACGACGGGACTTGCAGCCTATCCTGAGGACCAGAGAAGCCGCCCCAGGGGACTGCAAGCGACTCCACCCACCCCCAAGGGACTACAAGCAACTCCAGACCTAACTAGCCCACCTGACTCTGAGGGACAAGAGGACGCTGAATCCACTATGGCCCGTGGATACCCCATACCTGCAGAAGACGAGTTCAGGGGTATGTTAATATTGGTTTAACACCTCCAAGGTTTAAGGGGAGTGAAATATAAAGTTGTAGGTGAAAGAAAATTTGTAAGGGCGTTCAGTTACGTTTTACCTATACCAAAGCATAAGCCGACAGGCAGTACATTAATCATATAAGAAGCTAGGAATAATCGTAATTAAATAATAAAATATAATTCACTGTTTGGGGGAATTGAGTCTGGCATAATTAAATGTATTGAGATGGTTAATGTAGTTGTAATGTATAAATACGTAAAACCATGTAAATGATCTTTGTACGTATAAGTGATTGGTTTGAGTTGATATAGGTATATAAAGTAAATGAATAAATATTGCGGTGAATATATAAACCATAACTATTGGATAATTCTGGGGAGGTAGAAAGTATAGAAACTAAGGCCATTTGAATATTGGCTTGTCTCTTGAAAATATTTGTAAAATAATATAACTAAAGTCGTACGGTAAATTGATTAGGTCGTCATAGTTAGTAAGGTTGATATGTTAGTGTTGGATTGTTAATATTGATTGGAAATAATTGTTTAAATATTCTTGTTTATAACTTGTTATTGAATATATAATTTTCATTTGTTAGTGTAGACGATTTGCACATTCAAATTCAAATTCAAATCGTCTTTATTTAAATTGTACATAATATACAGTAAATAGTGTCAAATTAATTGTATACAAGTTAATACATTAAAATACTCCTTGTAAAATATAATACATAGTTAAAATAAAATTACATCTTCATGTTACTCAAAGGATGCTGTAACCAACTAAACAGTACCTTGTACTATTTATAGTGTGATATTTTTCTTGTTTATAAAAACAGTGTATGTACTACATGCAATTATTTAGATCATAAAGCTCTTCTAGTGAATAAAAAGCATTTTGAAATAAATATTCCTTTAACTTTAATTTAAATTTACAAACAGTCTGTATATTAGTAATATTTTTGGGTAGAAATCTTAAAAACCAAGCACCTGCATAGGAAGTTTTTTTCCTGAAAAGTTCAGAGTTATGTTGGGGCAAATAACTATCTTATTTTTGTTTCTAGTGTTGTATGCGTGGATGTCACTATGATGTATTAAATTTTCTTCATTATTTCTGGCAAACATAACACATTCCAAAATGTATAGGCTGTAAACTGTCAAGATTTTTAACTCCTTGAAGTATTGTCTGACTGAATCATCTTTTTTAATTTTTAGCATAGTTCTTAGTGCTTTTTTTTGAGCAATTAATATTTTATTTAAATTTTTATTTGATGTTCCACCATAAACACAAATTCCATATGAAATGTGTGACTGAACATGGGCGTGAAAAACTATTTTTAGAACAGACAGGCTACATAAAAAAGAAAGTCTTTTCAAAGCATAAATTCCCGAGTTGATTTTACCCAAAATGTGGTCAACATGTTTATCCCAACTCAGATTTTTATCTATACATAGACCAAGAAAATTTGTTTCATCAATTTTTTCTATACTTTCGTCATCAATCCAAATTTGGAAATCTGATTCCTTTCGATTTTGTTTTGTACTAAATGATATATAATTTGTTTTTTGTTTTTTTTAAATTAGATTATTTTGAATAAGGAAATCTTGAATTTTAGCCAATTCTATATATGCGCTAACTTCTAATTCAATTTCAGTTTTTGATGACAAAATAAGGTTTGAATCATCAGCAAATAAGCAAAGTTGCGTTTTTGATTGGTCCCGATTACTAAGGCAGTTTGGCATATTTTTTATGTAGCATATAAACAACAAGGGTCCAAGTATAGATCCTTGAGGTACGCCATACTTAATTATTCCTTCTTTAGATTTGTATTTTATTAAATTATTGTGTTCAACTTTACTTATTTCTACGTATTGTTTTCTTTCAGATAGATAAGATTCAAACTAATTTATTTGCCTGTTTTTAATGCCCAAGTCATTTAGTTTTTCTAATAATTTAGTGTGGGAAATGCTGTCAAATGCTTTAGATAAATCCATGAAAATACCAGCTACTTTGTTTTTTTTATCTATTGATTCAATTATTGATTCTGTAAAACTATTTAATGCACTGGTAACAGATTTGTTTTTTCGAAAACCATGTTGTTCGTTATCAAAAAGGTTATATTTTTCCAGATGTTCTATTAATCTTAGATACATTGCCTTCTCAAAAATCTTTGATATTGAGGGCAGGATGGACACAGGACGGTAATTTTGAATTTCAGTTTCATCTCCTTTTTTAAATATCGGTATAACTTTTGAAGTTTTCAACTGTTTAGGAAAAATGCCAGAAATAAATGATGAATTAACTAAATGTAAAAGAGGTCTTATTAAAGGTGCTTTAGCAAATTTTAAAACTTTAATTGGAATTTCGTCAAAGCTACTTGACCACTTGTTTTTTAAAGAGTTAAAAATGCTATTCATTTCTTTTTCGTTAATTGGTGGACATCTAAAACTAGGAATATTATTTGTTTGAATTACATTAACAGTATCTGTATTTTTACCAGGTAAAATATCCTGCAACATATTTTCAATAACTGTTACAAAATAGTTATTAAAACCATCTGCCACACAATAAGGATTTGATACTAACCTACCATTTAAATTCAAATTACATTCTTTTTCAATTTTGAAATAATTTCTTTTCAAAAACTTATTTTATATAAAACTTATTTAGCTGATTCTTAATGTGACGTTATATAATTATTTAGAGGATTGTGATTTAATAGTATAGGGATTTGCTGTTGTTTGGTGTAAAAATATTCGTGGAATTATTGATTTACCTGACTGTATATTGAGGCCAATGTTAATAGAAAGTGATTGCAGATTTCTAACCGTATAATTTGTATGGTCTAGTATTGAATGAGAAGGGTATATTGAAGGAGGTGTATAGTGTAAAATAGGATAAGATAATTGTAATATTTTGGAAGGAGTGTCCAGATGATATACTGTAATAATAAATTTGTGTTGTACTTTCACCAGTGTCAATAGTTATTCCAGGTCCTACACTAGGAAAGCCTACACTACTTTCCTACACTAGCTAAGCGAGTCATTAAGTTTAATTAATTCTCATAACTTATATAATAGTCATTTGTGATTTAACATTTTTAACCACTTTAAGTTTTAGAAGAAGTAAGAGTTTACATGGTGGAGAAAGTATTACATCATAAAATCATCATCATACTTTGATGAGTTTGTAACTATCATTAAATGTTGTTAAATTTGTGTTTTTAAAGAACATATACATCAATCAATCATGTATTTTTTAAAAATATATATTTGTACTAGCTGAACCCGGCGGACGTTGTCTCGCCTTTCATTTTTCATTGACATACCAAAATAAAGCAATAAAAAGAATTATAGAAAAAACCATTATTTATTAAATGAGTGCAAGAGGGTAAACAATATTTTTGGTCTTCTTATTTGGTGTATAAATAAATGTAAAGGTTTTTTGGTGAGCCTACTCTCAAGCAAGCGAATACAGATCACCTGATCAAGTAAAAGTAGTGTGTGCTACACTCTCAAGGTGAAATGTAGAACTACAATAAATCAAAACATATACAGTACTGTCGTTGTGAGAACTTCAATCTGCTTATGGCATGTGAAACTACATTAAACCACACAGTCATATGTTTTTTGTAAACAATTCAGATTCTCCATTTGAATAACATGGGATCTTTAGGAGCCCGTGGGGCGAGACCCTGTGGACGGATCTGCATCAAACTTCACAGAAACCATCTCGGGAGTATACAGAAAAACATCCTAAAGTTTCATGGCGATCGGTTGGATGGTTTGGCAGTGCATAAACTTCAAACATATATATAAATATATATATATATATATATATATATATATATATATATATATATATATATATATACAAACATCCTCTTTTATAAATATAGATTTAATACACTAATCAATTGTAGAAATGTGGGTTGCTAATAATTGTGATGGATAGATGAAGGAATGAATTGTTAATTACTAAGGCCAATTGATCCTTATAAAGATCTATTTATCAATAGCTGAAATAATATACCTACAGCTTAATGTGGAATCCAAACCACATTGTGTTGGTCTAATTTTTACCTAACTTACAAGCTTGATATTTACATCTCTCTAACAGAAAACATTCATACTCTGGCTTCCCACAACATGGACACCCTAGACTTCTGCAATTGTGACCATGTCTATAGCAACCATTATGAAGATGCATGACTCTCAAGAAACTGAAAACAGAACCCTATCACCTACAATCTGCAAAACATTTTGATAGTACAATACACTTTGCTTAGTGTTTACATTTAAATTTGCCGTTAGTGAAGTTAGTAAAAGCCCACCTGCATGAGCTAAAAGTTCTCAGCTCGATCCCAATCTGAGTCATAACGAACCACTGGCTGTTCATTTGGCATTGGGTTATTCAATAATAACAATTGGCATTATAACATCAATAACCCTACATTCACTCATGTACACTCATCAGACTCATTCGAAATCCGTATTTGCCCATATCTTGTTGCTCAACGTCCTAAGAATATTAAATAAATAAATTATACTAGTTGTTCATCAAAGAGTATAACTTATTTATAACTATCAAATGAGTAATTATAGAAATTTTTCAGAAAAAAAGTTGGTGGATTTTTGTGGAAGGATAATCAGTAAACCTATACTTACCTGAGTGTTTCTTTGATGACAGCTCTGAGGTAAGGCATGTCATCCAGCTTCTGAGCTGTCAAGCTAGAGCCTTGAGGCAACACTTGCCTTATCTCTGAGTGTAGTTTCTCCTGTTTGTCCAGATGCAGACTGAGCTGGTAAAGGATGGAAGCAACTGCTGCCGACGTCTGTAATAACAACTTAATATTAAACTTGTTTATAAAATCAGTTCTTGATAGAGTTTACCAAGGACTGACATTGTTCTAGAAAAATATGAGAAAAGTGCATATTATTTCCTGCTGACTGATGAAAGCCTTTATGTTTTAACTTAAAAACAGTGATTAAGCCTTCAAATTTTTGGATTGAGGATGGAAAAGACCATTACAACTTGTTTTCAAAAAGTAGGATAGTATGATTGTCTGTTGTGTGTAGAACTCAAGCGGGGTTTAAAGTTAAAGTTATTCTTTTCCTGAATCTGAATACTACCATTGAAACTAAAAACCAGAAGACTGTCGCTAATTTGGGTCTTGTGAAGCTGGTTTCCCTGTTCTGTTAAATGAATTTTTGTTCTGTTTTTGTCTGCCCCCCCCCCCCCTCTCTCTCTCTCTCTCTCTCTCTCTCTCTCTCTCTCTCTCTCTCTCTCTCTCTCTCTCTCTCTCTCTCTCTCTCTCTCTCTCTCTCTCTCTCTCTCTCTCTCTCTCTCTCTCTCTCTCTCTCTCTCCTCCCTCCCTCCCTCCCTCCCTCCCTCCCTCCCTCCCTCCCTCCCTCCCTCCCTCCCTCCCTCCCTCCCTCCCTCCCTCCCTCCCTCCCTCCCTCTCTCTCTCTCTCTCTCTCTCTCTCTCTCTCTCTCTCTCTCTCTCTCTCTCTCTCTCTCTCTCTCTCTCTCTCTCTCTCTCTCTCTCTCTCTCTCTCTCCCTCCCTCCCTCCCTCCCTCCCTCCCTCCCTCCCTCTCTCTCTCTCTTTCTCCCTCTCTCCCCTTCCCTCTCCCCCCTTTCTCTCTGTCTCTCTTTAACACATGATGAAGTGACTAATAGTTGAGCTAATCATAAGCCAAACCGTTGTCAAGGAGCTTATTTGAGGCAATTCACCATTAGATAGCGTTTCTGCAATTGGATTGCTTTGGTCCGTCTGTTTGGTTCTACCGTCAATGATACTACTTCAGACTTTTGAAAAGTGAAAATTGTATGGGAATCAAACAATTTTTGTGGGAGAAGTGACAAATTAGCGTGGGAATCAATTGTCCAAACAAAAAAAGATTAAAAAACAAACAAATTTTAGGTATAAAACTAAAAAAATATTCTTCTTAATTTCAATATTTCTTTGGGTTTTGGAAGAGTGTAAATATAAAGACTCTACTACCTAACAAGCTGAAGAGTTATAAATACACTATTCCTTCTCGTGAGAAATGATATTTAGAGGCTTAAGCTTATGTTAGTCATGAGCAGAGTGAGTGATGAAGTTGGCACATGAAGGTAGATGAGTTTTCATTAAAATCAAAGACAACAGAGTAATTAGCTTCTTATTACAGAGCAGAGCTGTATTGAGTTTAGTACAAATACGTATAAGAATAATACTGTTTTTAAAAGCATCTCACATAAGTTAAATTAATTTTACTGTACTGACCGTATCAATACCAACGAGGAACATATCAAGTGCTAGAATGCATGCCAGTCGAGGGTTGTCAGGCTCCAAGGCTAGAACTCGCTGCAACAATGATGATTGTGGAGAGCACTCTGTAATCCCTTCCTTCTGCAGCTTGTCCATAGCTGTGGAGATGTGCTTCATCGTTACACTGTCAACAGTGTGCTATTCAATGTCAGATCACATTGTAAATGGTTATATCTTTAAAACTTGAGATATATTTTAAGTAGAGTAGTACATTTTGGATAACAGAAATAATAAGATGCAACTTTTCCGATGATTGTAAAATACAACGTTCAATGTTTAAAGTGCACTGAATCCTATAATATATGAAAGTTCATTCAGTATTCAATAAACTTGATAGCAATTACACTCATGAAACTATTTAAAGGGAGCTTTAAAAATAAAAAAGATAAATGTAATAAATACTAAGCATTGTAACTATTCTCCTTAACGTTTTAAATAACTTTCATGTATGTTTAGCGTTGACACAGCAACATGAAATGCCAACCTAGATAACATGAATTTAAATAAGTATAAAAATGTATTTATTACTTGGAAAAAACACATTAAACCTTAAGGGATACACCGATAGTTGCAGTTTTTGCAGTTGTTATCATAGATTTATATTCGAATCAAATCAAAATATCTTTATTTATATCTGTACATATATACAGGTAAATAGTGTCAGACATTAATACTAAACTTATTTATGTAAAATAAAACTAAGTATAACTAAAGTCCATAAATGGTAAAAAACAACTACAGCTCACAAAACTCCTCAAGTGAATACACAGGATTATTAACCAAATATCCCTTTAATTTTATTTCAAACTTTAAATTATTTTCAATTTTTGAAAGACTGAATGGAAGTTTACTAAAGAATTTAAGTCCCATGTAAGTTGTTTTTTTCTTAAAAAATTCTAACTGATAAGGTTCTAAATTAATATGATGTCTTTTATTGTAATGGTGAGTAACTATTTGTGTTGAATTTGAATTAACTGATCTAATGTACTTAATAGTTGAGTATATGTACTGGCAAAAGACAGTTAACACTCCCATATTTTTAAACTCTTCTTTGGCAGAATCTTTTGATTTCAGCCCAGTCATTATTCGAATTGCTTTTTTTTGTAGTTTCAATGTACTGTTCAAATTGCTTTTGGATGTGGCCCCATATATACTAATTCCATATGAAATATGTGAGTGAATTAGAGCAAAATAAATAGTTTTTAATGTTATTACGTTGCAAATTCTAGACATTCGGTAAAGTGCATAAATACCAGAAAAAACTTTATTCAGTACATGTTTTACGTGAATGTCCCAGCTTAAATATTCATCTATGTACAGACCTAAAAACTTTGTATTTTTTTCTTGAACCAAAATATTGTTGCATATCTTTATAGTTGGATTAAATCTAGTTTGAGATTGGCTTGTTGAAAATTCCACAAAGTTAGTTTTCTTTGAATTAATTAGTAAATTTTTATTGCTGAAGAACTCTTCCATGACTGCAAGGTTAGGAAATGAAGATATTTCCAGTGACTCTTTATTTTTGTCTGACATAATTATACTTATAATAATATACTTATATATATAAAAATAATAACACTTAGCAATCTTTTTGGTGTTTTTAATTTTCAAGATCGATTTCAGTCTCGTAAGACTATCATCAGTTGAAAAACAGAATATAAATAGGGTTATAAATATACTTAATTTTAGAATAATTAATTTAACAGCTGACATTATAAAAATTTAAATAAAAATGTAGATGGATAAGTTGTAGATCTTGTTAAATTTTATAATTTTGCATCTTCATGATAGAATCAAACATAATATTTGAGTGAAATTTTATTTGATCGTTGAGTAATAATGATGGGTTTTCTTTTGTGTTTTTGTTATTGTAAAATTTTTCAATAGCATCTAGTTTTTTACTTTTAGGTGCAAAATGTATAATGTCTAAATTTTCTTCAATTGATGAAATATTATGGTTTTTTTGTATTAAATGTTCAGCAAATGATACAAGAAAACCATAATATTTCATCAATTGAAGAAAATTTAGACATTATACATTTTGCACCTAAAAGTAAAAAACTAGATGCTATTGAAAAATTTTACAATAACAAAAACACAAAAGAAAACCCATCATTATTACTCAACGATCAAATAAAATTTCACTCAAATATTATGTTTGATTCTATCATGAAGATGCAAAATTATAAAATTTAACAAGATCTACAACTTATCCATCTACATTTTTATTTAAATTTTTATAATGTCAGCTGTTAAATTAATTATTCTAAAATTAAGTATATTTATAACCCTATTTATATTCTGTTTTTCAACTGATGATAGTCTTACGAGACTGAAATCGATCTTGAAAATTAAAAACACCAAAAAGATTGCTAAGTGTTATTATTTTTATATATATAAATATATTAAGCAATCTATAAGCTACAAATGTCAAATAATATACTCTTTATACTCTGAATAATTGACTCATGTGGAATTTAATTTTGTTAAAAGATGAAGGACCTGTTCATCAAATATTCCATTAGTACTAAAATGTTTTCAACCATGTTTACCTGGTAATGGTATCTAAAGCTGAGATGTACTTGCGCCAGGTCGGTGTGCTAAACAACCTCCAGAAGGGCACCTTGAGTTCCAAGACCCCAACGTTATGGAAGAATGTGTTGACAGCATCAATCAAATCTTGGGTTTCAGACCTCAAGGAAGAGGAGTCTTCTAGGCATCCAAGACGGGCATCTAATGCAACTCGTGCTATGGCTAAAAATTGTATCAGTTAACATAGTAAGATCTAATATTACCTGATTCAAAATAACTAAAAGATGGGGTTTTCAAACCATGATATCTCCAAATGTGTATTGTTTGTAAAAATATGAAACTGAAGAGATTATTCTACATTAGATATCTGTAGACATTAACCAGCAAACATAACTGTCATTGTTTTGATCTTCTTGTTTCATTATTATAAACGCATAAAATTCTAAATACACAGAGTGAGTAAATGGCAAGGCACTTACAGTTTGTATTGTCTAGTTAAAGAAGTCTTACTATCTTATACAGTATTTAATGTTAAAGAAAGATAATTTCTCTCTTAGGTAATACACAAATGTATAGCATTGTTGAATATGGAAAACTTCTGTGATGTTTACCAGCATAAAAAAGGTTATGATGAAGATTGATGATACTGATAAAAATTGCTCAGTATAATCCTGAAACATACTTTTATCCAACATTTTTGATGTTAAATCTGTTAGTAATTTGCTATAAAAATACACCAACTTATTTTATTAGTTAAAATGTACATACATCTTACAATTATACATTATTCAATCACTAAAACTCACCCAAATCATACAATATGTTGATAGGAACCCCAAACATATTATATTTGAATTTAGCCTCTAACTTCTCACTGATAAATTTTGGAAATTCAGGCAACAAAGCTTATATTCATAAAATTTTAGCAGGCTTTGTCTTTTGACTGAAATAATTGCTAAAGAATTGGCATTTTGACATATTTTGTGAGATGGAAAATTACTTGTAACACTGTTATCTGAGTCCATAATAATAAGGAATACAAAGCCCAAAACAAATTAAGCTTCACTTAAAAATTATAAAAATGTAATATGTATTGTCATTTCTTAGTATTAATCAACTTTACAACTTTTCCTCAATCAAGGAATTTATTTTTTAAGTTGAAGATAATCAAGAAGAAGAAGTTTACTGTCTTTCAATTCTGTAGTATGAAAGTAAATTTCATGACTGATTTTTCACATTTATTATATACTAGTAGATAGCTTTTGCTTTGTTACAGGGTGATCTCTATAAGTGCTTACCCTTCCCTCTATGGTTCTCTTTAAACCGTCACATCAATATAAAAAAATCAGCCTGCTACCGTTCTCTTAGATAACAAAGTATTATAGTAAAGAAAACCCTCTAAGTACTTTAGGGGTGTGCAAAGTAGTGTCATCATGTCAGAGTTACTGGAAATTACCTTGAACATTCAATATGAAAACCTATTAGCCAAGCTTTTTGTGTCATGTTTTTGTTTTTTGTACCAGCTGCTTGAAATAAATTATTAAATTAAAATACTGCCAATATTAAAAGGAAATGTTTGGGAGGCTGTTTCTACCCTCTCATGAATGAAATTTCAATCAGTTCTTTCTTAGTGGGGCTCTATCATAGAAAAGATAACTTCTCTTCAAATTTCACCAAACTCTTTTCAGTGGTTCTAGAGATTTTGTGATAAATTAGTGCATTGTTTTTGGATTATATATATTAAGATTAAATTCCACATTGATTTTACTATACTACAACAAATAAAATTATAACTTACACTATCTTGTTAATATTATGATAACTCTTTGATTATGTTTTATCACAATTCCAGAAGTCCAAATAAAAATGTTTGGAAAAAAGATGTAATTGAATAGACAACATTTACTATACTTTATTTAATAAATGACCTGAATTGACATAAGCACACTTAGTAGCATTAATTAGAAGAACTGCGTTTAACATACGACTGATAATAATAACCTGATGAGGTAGAATTCTACTTGAAAAGGCATTTTTACTAGTTCAAACAATAAAACAATAGAACAATATATGCGATGAGAAAAATTTATAAACAATAGGAAACAATAATGAATAATTTAAAGTCCACGATCATATGTTTACTTACACTTATATTTACAATATCAAACAACTAGGTTATAAAACGGTGCATTCAAAGAACTGAAATGTGGTAACAATGCAAGACAAAAGGCGTTAATGTGATTGCAGCTGGTTTACATCCAGCCATTGGTCCCTAGCATTCTTAAACTTTTTGTAGTTCTTGCATTTATTATAAGAGCTCTCTTAAATCAGGACATTCAATAAGATCGTTATCAAACAGTCGTACATAGGTTTTGTAATGCCCTGCTAAATTAATTTCATCCAGCATCGCAACTTTTTATTTATTAATGTTTTACTCGATTAACTCTTATTCTACATTTAACAACCAATTTACTCAATATTTACTTTTGTTTGTAAATAAAAATCATTAATTATTTAAATAATGATGTATTAGCCTCAGAAATACAGATACATAATGAGTAAATTGTTGGATTTTGAGGAAAGAAGCAAAATACAATAACTATTGAAGGTTGATGTTGCCATTGAAATGAATTAAATGCGTTAAGTCTATGATGCTTTGCCAATTTAATGCTAATAAACATAAAACTTTGTTTATTAGCATTGTTATAAAATTCAGCTATAATTGATATTAAAGAATATTTCAGAACAAATTTCAAAATAAAACTAACTATAATTTACTTACATTCTAAAGACCACTTGTGAATTTCATTCAGGAAATTATCTGGAACAGTTTGCTGGGAATTCCTTATTTTTCGAACCCTAAAAAAATATTTTATTTCAAAATAATCAATTTCAGGTGTAATTTAAGAAGTGGTGTCTTCTGTAGTTTTAAATTATAACAAACAATAAATTTCAATCTCAAAATTTCAAGCCAGATCTCTTTAATAATGTTATCCAATTAAAATCATAAATTTAAAAAAAATTTTTGGATAACCTTTTATCAGAGAATACTCAATATCAACTAAGATTTTTATTAAAGAACTGTGCACAAGGTTATTAAGGGCCCTGGTACATAAATAAATAATGAAAAGTAAATAATATTTTTCCTACTAACAAAATATTAAATATCTATTACTTGTTTATGAGCATTTCTCCACTTTTAACCCTTTGTTGCATAGTGTGACATATTTGGGACAACCACTTTAACCACCTAAATATAACTTCTCTGCTTAGTTAGGAAGCTAAATGCATGATGTCCCTCCTTTGGCACATCCAGAGAGTGCTGCTAGTTGACCGTTTTGCCACCAGAGTGCATCACTAACTTACAGCTGGGTCACATGTGAGAAAAAGTGAGGTTATGCTGAATGTTGCACATGGTGACTTTTCAACGCTCTGAAATTAATCTATCTTCTGCGTTATCGGAGGTAAGAAAAATATCATCTTGCTTCCTGAATCATCTAGTTACCATAGTAACAATAGGATCTTTGTTTATTGTTATTATTTTCAAGTAAACACGATTTTTTTGGTTGTCCCAGATATGGCACAACATGGTTTCAGAACCTTCATGGTTGTGACATATCTGGAACATCATGTGTTGTGTCATCAACATCATGTGTGAATTTCAAAACTAACTAAGTTTTTTTTTTTTATTTTTTACTCATTTTAGTAAAATATACACCGATCTACATATACTACCTATTTGCCTGTACCTTCTTCACCTTTTGCTTCAAATAATAAGCATGCTTAAGACTTATAAATACTTACATTTGTACTTAGGGCAGTACACCCCTAACAAAATGTTTTCCTTTCTAGAAATGGACCGAGATGTTTATATGGACGATGACAACATCATTGATGCACTTTTTCCACCATCCGACCAAAGTGAAGATTGGGACGACACGGATGCTGATCCAGATTACGATCCGGCGGACGGTGACGACATTGGGCGAAAGAAGGCATTATTTCTTCCAGTTTTGAAGCGAGCCTAACACCCTGATATTGATTCTGATACGTCAAGCGATGAATCATCCAATAACCTTTACACACGCATTGCCGCTGTTGACCAACCATCCACTTCAACAGGTATTACTACAGACAACGGCAAGAAAGGTAAGAAAATAAGAATAGACAATACAACTGAGCCTATAGAAGGTGTCTCATCTACATATGAATCTCCCGTCAGTCTACATACAAATACAACCGCTGATGACCAAAATTCAACATCAAGCATAATTAGCACAGTCCCAGACAAGAAGGGTAAGACTAAAGGCAAAGGCAAGACGGTCAAAACTAAACCCGCAAAAAAGACTACTAATGGGGATAAAAAGACTAAAAAAGATTCTAAAAAGAAGGGTTCCACTAAAAAAAAGATGACGCGCCCAGAGTTCCCTGGATAAATGCTTGGTTGCGTCAAAAGAAATTTGTGTATGATGAAACTAAACAACAGCTTCCAGATAATATACGACAATTAGAAACCCCTTACCAGTTTTTTACTTATTTTGTGACTGATGAACTCTTGCTTCAAATTTCAAGGGAGAGCATGTTATATTTGATTCAAAAAAAGCCTAATTCAACACAAACAATCACCGACAAAGACATTAGGAAGTATTTAGGTATTTGTTTCATAATGTCATTGGCCCCTCCATATGACATTCGAAAGCTTTGGAGTGAGGTTTTGGGGAACCATCTTGTGATTGATACAATGAGCTTGAACAGATTTGAATTTATTAGACAACACATACACTTTTCTGATAATGAAAAGGCCATTCCTCGGGGGGAGCCAGGTCATGATCGCTTGTATAAGCTGAGGCCTATTGTGGAACATCTGCAATCCAAATTCAGAACAATCCCCCTAGAACAAATGCTTAGCATAGACGAGCAGATGTGTGCCACTAAGGCTAGAACATATCTCAAGCAATATATGCCAAAAAAGCCGCATAAGTGGGGGTATAAAGTGTTTGTTTTGAGTGGCGTAAGTGGGTACGCCTATGACTTTGAAGTGTACACAGGTCAAGAGAATGACGACTCAGCGAGACCTGCCTGCGAACCTGATTTGGGGGCGTGTGCTAACGTCGTTGTACGGCTCAGTAGAGTTATTCCCGCCAACATGAACCATCAATTGTATTTTGATAACTACTATACTACATTGCCATTGATGGTATACTTAGAGAAGAGACAAATACATTATCTAGGTACAGTGAGAAGAGACAGAATACCTGACTATCCCCTCACAGACAATAATGAATTGAAAGGAGAAGAACGCGGTTTTGCAGAAGAAAGCGTTGCTACGATAGACAACACAGAAATAACTTGTGTTGTATGGAAAGATAATCAAACTGTGAACCTCGCCTCCACTCACGTTGGTGTTGGCCCCCCAAGTAGGGCAAGGCGATTCAACAAAAAGAAGAGAGAGTTTGAAGATATTATTGCCCCAACATTGTGACTATATACAACAAGCATATGGGCGGAGTTGACAAGATCAATGGAATGATTGGAAGGTATAGAAATAAAATGAAGACAAGAAAGTGGTACCTCCGCTTGTTTTACCACTTGATGGACATGACAGTTTGCAACAGTTGGTTCTTGTACCTCAGAGTAGCTACGGCTAATGAAGTAAAAAACAAACTAACTCTTTCTAAGTTCAAAGAAGAACTAGCAACATCCTTGTGCAAAATTGGCAGCAGTTGTACACCAAAGCGGGGCCGACCTTCTGCAGACGTGGAAAATATGTTGGCGGCGAAGAAAAAGAAGCCAAACGCATCGAAGATCCCGCCAAAAGAGGTGCGAATTGATGACATTGGTCACTGGCCAAGTTGGACAACAGAAAGACAGCGGTGCAAATATCCAAACTGCAAGGGAAAGTCCTATATTTCATGTGATAAGTGCAAAGTAAACCTGTGCTTTACCAAAGACAAAAACTGTTTCAGAGCTTTTCACCAGTAGGAGACTTTTGATTGTCTTATCACTCAGACATATGTAGAAATACTCAAATATGTTGCTTTACTTAATAATAATACTATGCAATTCTTACCTTGAGTATTTATTTGTTTTTTCCCGTCAAATAATTATTAGATAACACAATAAAATGGCTGTGCCAAATTTGGGACATCATGCATAAGTATGATTTTCATCACTATTATGTGACGTTCTGTCCATGTTTTTCCATATTTGTGACATTTAAAAAAAGTTGAAAAAAATTGAAAACATTCACAGGGAATTTTTTTACTATTTTTCCAGGTATATATGCCCAAAGAAGTATAACATATATTTTTTCCAGCGAAAAATAAAAAATCATGCAACAAAGGGTTAAGTTAGAAACTAACTCTTTACTTGTGTATTATTTTGAATCACTAACCACTATTTTGAAATTTGATAAGTAATGATTTGACCCTTCTGGTTTACCATTTTCTGAAAACCTTGTTTTATAATTAATTTTGCCAGTCAGTATTTAATAAACATGATAATCTTCCAGTTATGTCCATACCAATAATGTTGCCTTTATTTACCATATTTTTTAGATGTTTAGTGCTCCACATAATTTTATTTATAGATAAAATGTTTAAAATCAACATATTGATTTGAGTTAATTTTTATTTTGTTTTAAAGGGAGAACAATACATTTTATTTATAAAAGTAAGAAAGATAATTTACAAAAATGAATCAAACCTTTTTACAAATGCATTGGCTGTTTCTTCTATGGGTTGAATATACAGCTTGGCAGTTCGGGGCTGCAGCATGGGTTGTTGAACTTTTGTGCGGAATTTGTACCACTGTTCTCCGTGGCTGAAAGACATTCTTAATCACAATACAGTTACATATTCAACTTACTTTCTACAGTCATTCTAGAGGTAAACAAGATAGAGAAGGTAGGAGGTTGCCTTTCATTCTTGTTTTCTACCAAATATTTGTGACAGTTTTAAACATTTTGATTTATACAGTACATAGAACTAAACTACTTTTTATACCAACATATTGTCGAGACAAAATGATCTGCAGAATAACCAACAACTTCTAAAATAATAATATTTTTTCATTTAAAAACTACATAGTGGTATGCCGGTGTATCACACAAAGATTTTACTGACTGTCTGGCTGTAGTGGATTTTAGATGCCTTTTTTGTGAAGGGAGTAGTTCCTACATATGATTTTTTATATAATACCATTGACTGTAGAAACAAGAAGACCGTCTGCTCATATGCACCATGTACAGTCGGTTTTCCTATTCAGTTAAATTATGTTCTGTTTTCACAGATAGCGCGAGCGGTTTCCCTCTCTCTGCCTCCCTCCAGCACTGGCTGAGCTAACAGTATGCCAGTTGTATGTGCACTTATTTAAATTAAATAGGAGCACAGGTGCGCATCAATAGCAAATGGACTGTACTGTGTACAATACCACAGTACAGACTGAACTTACAATGTAACTTACTGTTTGCACTGAGTAGGTCTACGTTCAATCGTCATGATTTTAAGTTTTTCTTCAAAATAATGGTTTTTGAAAAATACCAACATTTCCTAGATCAAACAATGTTTCAACTATGTTGTCTAGTATAAATAGTAAGCTATCGTCGAAAGAATGGCTGTGCAAGTATAAAATATTTACAAAATGAATATGATTTACCAAAAGTGTCCCTAAACAACAGTTAAATATTTAACGAGAAACCCACTTTGTTTAAATCAAATAATAACTAGGGGACACCACTGCACTTCGCGTGCCAACCTCATCACTTGCTCACACACCCACCCACCCACCCATTCACGTACAGAGGTATTGTAAGTATCACTGTACGTGTATGGATGGGCGGGTGGGCCAGTATCACTGTACGTGTATGGGAGGGCGGGTGGGCCAGTATCACTGTACGTGTATGGATGGACGGGTGGGTCAGTATCACTGTACGTGTATGGGAGGGCGGGTGGGCCAGTATCACTGTAATTTATCTGTAAGTACCACCGGACGTGTATGGGTGGGTGGGTGGGTTAGTACCACCGTACGTGTAAGGGTGGGCGGGTGGGTTAGTACCACCGTACGTGTATGGGTGGGCGGATGGGTTAGTACCACCGGACGTGTATGGGTGGGTGGGTGGGTTAGTACCACCGTACGTGTAAGGGTGGGTGGGTGGGTGGGTTAGTACCACCGTACTTGTATGGGTGGGCGGGTGGGTTAGTACCACTGTAGTGTATGGGCGGGTGGGTGGAACAAAACCACTGTACGTGTATGGGTGGGCGGGTGGGTCTAAAGCACTGTACGTGTATAGGTTGGCGGGTGGGTCAAAACCACTGTACGTGTGTGGGTGGGTGGGTGGGTCAAAACCACTGTACGTGTATGGGTAACCACTGTACGTATAAGGGTGGGCGGGTGGGCCAATACCACTGTACGTATATGGGTGGACGTGTGGGCCAATATCACCGTACGTGTATGAAATATAGGGGTTTGCTGGCCGAGTGTGAGATTATCCACCACGACATCATTATCAGCAGTGATCAATGGTTGGGTTAGGTTAGGTTAGGTTAGGTTAGGTTAGGTTAGGTTATTAGGTTAGGAACTCTAATACAACATTTAAAAAACCTAAAATTTTTTAAATTTTATAAAAAATCTAACAGGGCTTTCTTTGTTCAAATTATGTTTTAAATAATAAGAAAAATCATATTTCCTTGGCATACTGTGTTTCTATTACTGTAGTCTGCTGCTGTTGAAATGGTTTGGTGAATTTTCTTCAGTATTTATGAAATTATTTGGAAATAATAGAGCTTGATATATGTTTTGTTAAAATTTAAAAATGTTTTATCACTTGTAAATTTTGTATTTAACTTCATATTTGGGGTAAATTACGTTTAAGAAACATTTTATACAGATTCAGTTAACCATACTAAACAATTAGTTTTATAAATAACCATATTATTATTAAGATCTGTACCAAATGAGAGTATTGTAACATTAGCTGTTCCTGAGTTACAAATTGTTCATTAAAAAAACAAAAATAGGCAGACAGAAAACCAAGCATTTTAGGATCTATGTTTAAAGGACATTTTTGTTCAAAGAAGCAAAAAATAAAGTTGGTATTACCAGTATAATGCAATAAGTACATAAACTGTTATAAATTAAATAGTCAAACTGGGAGAGAAACTAAATTTCTTAAAGAATTGAACCATATCCATAAAATTGCATGGAACCATATGCACAATGTATTCTAGGACTTCAGCAAAAATCAATAAGCCTAGATTTCTTAATATCAGAGACTCCTGCTCCTATAAATCCACAAGACTCTAAGCATAATCGTAATTAAAACACTCCATGTCTATAATGAGGATAGAAAAAATACAAAAAATCTGATTATACCATGGTTAATGCTGCAAACCAATGCCAGCACACCATTGGGCATCAGGATTGGTAAACTTGTAACAGCTAACGTCACAAATCTAACAAGAAACTTGCTAAGAGATTATGCATTATCTTGTCGTCAATCAGGTTTAAAGCGCAATTAGGCATAACACCATATAATTTATTTTTACTACTACTGTTATCTAAATTACTGGTACTGTTTATCGGTGAAAAAAATGTCCCAAAAATTTGTAACAACAAATATTTGACTATACTTACACAGCAATGACTCCAGCTTCATCACCGAAAAATTCCTTGCGAAGGACATGCTTGTAATAATTAAGGGAAGGCATGGAGGGTCTATGGGGCATGAGCTCCTCACTGCGGAACACTCTCTCTATTTCATCAGCGTCAAACAGAAACACCATGTCTGGCCGTCCCAGCAACCCAGCCAACTTAACTATGCGGCCATATTGGTTGTGCAGCTTTACACATATCTGGTCCACATTCTCTATGCGGTAGTCACCTGCCAAATAAATATTCTGTGATACCATTATGCAACATAGAAGTTATTATCGTTATAAGTTTATGTGAGAGTTTACATCGGGGAATTAGAGGGGTCTTTATAACATTATGTATACGTAGGGTAGGTAAGATGTTTGTTCCTTTTACAAATTTTTAAACATTTGGTCAGATCTTATAAAATACTCAAAGTCTTATTTCATAAGGTTATTATCTTAATTAAAAATACACAAACTTATTATAAATAAACTTAATTACTCACCTCTTTTTTCATGAGCAATATTAACTAAAATAAACATATTCCTTATAGTTTATTTAGACAAATAAATAAATGCCACAGTTTGTTACATTCTCATAAACTGAAAAATTAAGAATAATTCGTCTTGTCATCTGATAGAAATTTGTTAAAATTCTGTTTAAAAAACTTGATACTGTTAATTTTCAAAGTATCATATGAAACAAACTCCAACAAGGTAGAAACACAAATTGACTCATTTACAGGAGTTTTTACTCAATTCTTTTTAAGGACGGGTTGGTCTCTTTTTAAACCTTACTCTGCCTACTCCACATAGACTTTTGTTTGGGAACTTATTCAGACAGAGTAAGGGGAAGAACCAGAACAATAAAAGGTGAACATCAACCTTCCAGTCAAGGCCATGATTCAAACCTGTCGATTATATAGCACTCATGCTCAAAGACCACTCAGCCACTGGCTCTCCCAATTGGTATATAATCCTTTTGGGGCCTTGTAGCGGAGTTGTATGCCACTTGTCTCTGGAGCCTAAGTCCTGAGTTCAATTCTGAATGTCAGCTAAAAAAACTACACCTCAAGTCCCTTTGTTTTTCTTGCAAAATAAGGCAATTGGGAATTTACAAATTCAGTAGATAATCCTAGCAACGAACACTGGAACCAACAATGTCGGGCACTTATCTGCTTACATATGTGGTCCATTTGTGTATTTTATAAATATATAATAATATATATTTATAATATATAAGTATGTATATCATACTTATTTAAATTATGTACATTATTTATAGTAAATACTCAAATTGATCATTAGTATAGTTAGTTACAAGCTTAGTTTCATTCTTTGAAGATTCTATGTTTATTAATTTGTCATTGTGCTATTAATTGACACTTTCTGATGAACTTAGTTACAGCCTTAGTTTGTAATGAAGACCACAATGTCTCATTAGACGATGTTCACAAGAAAGGAGAAAGTGGGTTACTAAGAATAAATAAATATAAGTCCATAAAAACAAATTGAATGGCTTGAGGCCATTTCAGATTTAGCTTGCAATAGAAATGATCGATTTGAATTAATTGTTACAGTTTTTATCAATTGTCAAAATCCTCTCATTGTTATTACTCTTAGTTTATACCTATAAGAGGGATGAAGCGCCAGGTGTTGCCCAGCAGGGGGAGGGGGGAGGGACCAGGTACTTCAGAGTACGGCTTAGCACTCAGGTACTCATCATGAACTGCTGAAAAGTCTTCAACTGCTGAAGATTTAAGTCGAACATTTTGTTGCAGGATGCGACTCCGGGCTGATACGATCCGCAGTGCTGACACAGGATTCATTTTACCTTTAAAATTAAGTTGAACTTTAAAATGAATGCTTATAATAAATTTATTTTTTTTTTAATTGAACAAAATAATGTGTTTTTGTTAGGAATAATTTCTTAATGTTTTAATTTAACAGGTAGTAAACTTTTTAAAACTGATTCGACTGATAACTTATGAAAGCAGTTTTAGATTGTATAAAGCTACGCATTTTGCGCACCTTACAGGCATACTTAACCAAGGGCAAGGGGGGGATGGCTACTTGGAAGGAATGGAGTTTGGAAGCATGACTTGACTTTTGGAAAACATTAAATCCCTTGTTTAGAAGTATGATTTTCATACAGCTTTTATCTTAAAAGATTTACTGGTATAACATTATAAAGAGCTATTAACATTTTAAAATAACAATGCCTCTGACTGGACAAACTTTAAAGTAAGACAATTACACAATCATTAAAAATGTTTGTTTAAATGAATTGAACAGTAAATTATATTATACAGAAAACTTGTAAGATTTAAGCCATCTAGCTATACTCTTAACAGCTTGACTCAGTACATCTTTAAATAAATTATTTGAAGATGGTACATTCAATACCACTGTAAGGGTGAGTAGGTGGGTCAATACCACTGTACGTGTAAGGGCGAATGGATGGGTCAATACCACTGTATGTGTAAGGGCGAGTGGGTGGGTCAATATCACTATTCGTGTAAGGGTGAGTGGGTGGGTCAATACCACTGTACGTGTAAGGGCGAATGGATGGGTCATTATTACTGTACGTGTAAGGGTGGGTGGGTGGGTCAATATCACTATACGTGTAAAGGCGAGTGGGTGGGTCAATACCACTGTACGTGTAAGGGCGAGTGGGTGGGTCAATACCACTGTACGTGTAAGGGCGAGTGGATGGGTCAATACCATTGTACGTTTAAGGACGAGTGGGAGGGTCAATATTACTGGTATTGTACCATAAGAAAGGGTATTGTATCATAAGAAAGGGGACAGACAGAACTGTAGCAACTATAGAGGAATATTTCTCATTAACACTACATATAAAATTTTATCCAAAATCGTGAACAAGAGAGTAACAGAGTATGGAGAAGAAATGCTGGGTGATCATCAGACAGGATTCAGAAGAGGTAAATCAACCACAGACCAACTGTTCATCTTAAAACAAGTCATCTCAAAGTACTGGGAATTTGACAAAACCAAACATATCCTTTTTGTAGACTTCAAAAAAGCGTATGACAGTATAAACCGTAAACATCCATGGGAAACACTTAAAGGATATGGAATACCAGAGAAATTAGTGAAGATGGCAGAGATTTGTATGGAAGAATCAAAATGTAAAGTAAAAATAAACAATGAATATTCAGAGACATTTGAAATAAACACTGGCGTAAGACAAGGAGATGGGTTATCACCTTTACTGTTCAATCTGGCAATTGAAAACGCACTAAAAAGAAGAAAAAGTTTGAATGAGGGTCTGTGGATAGACGCAAAGATCAAATTATTGGCTTTTGCAGATGATGTTGCCTTATTAGCTGAAAACGAGGATGGTCTCAAACGTCTGGCTGAGGAGCTCATTACTCAAGCAAAAATAGTAGGCTTAGAAATCAATGAGGAAAAAACCAAATATCTTAAAATAGAACGGAATGCATTAGAAAGAGAGCAGGTTTTAGAAGTGAATCCATATAAATTCAATAGTTGTGAAAAATTCAAATACCTTGGTGTCACTATTGATCCACAAAATAAAGAAGAAACAGAAATTGAAACAAGGTTACTGAACGGAAATAGGTGCTATTGGGCCTTAGGAAAAATGTTGAAAAGCAAAACCTTATCAAGAAGAACCAAAGAACAAATGTACAAGACAATTATAAGGCCAGTAGTCCTATATGGCTCTGAGGTATGGACAATGAGCAAGAAAACAGAAAGGCGATTAGTAACCTTTGAAAATAAAGTTTTAAGAGCAGTATATGGGCCAGTGAAAGAAGAAGAACAATGGAGAATAAGGAAAAATCAGGAACTTAGAGAGTTGTTTAAGGAAGCAGACATAGTAGCAGAAGGAAAATCAAGACGACTCAGATGGGCAGGCCATGTAAACAGAAGGGAGGAGGAATCTGTATTGAGAAGAGTAATGGAAGGAAGACCAGCAGGAAGAAGACCTTTGGGTCGACCAAGGCTGAGATGGAAAGATCAGGTGCAAAGGGATATGCGGAAAATGGGAGTGGAAGAAGAGATGATACAAGACAGGAGGAAGTGGAGGCAGATTGTTGGCGAGGCCAAAAACCTTTTACGGTTTGAGTGGCCAACTAAGTAAGTAAGGTATTGTACCATAGTACTTCGTCCTACAACAAGTTAATTATGTGAAATTGTAATACTGTAGATAGTCTCAACCTTATGTAAAAAAAACTTATATTGTTTGTAGAACCACATTTAGCATGAATTCAATACTCTATGTAGTCTCAAGGGAGGTAAGAAAAGTTTTGGAAACTAAAGAAGATTAATGTATTCCGTACACAATATGACGGCATTTCATTTAATGCCTATGTTCAAAAATCTGTTGTTTCAAAAAATTTGGTAAAGAGAAGAGTCATGGTCAACCTAGTGCGTGTTAGCTCTAAATAAATGTTTCTAATTAATTGTTTTTGGTTTGTTTAGTTTTGTAGTATTTGTGTTAGTATTGTACAGTTTATAATAATTTAAAATTTTACTTTTATAATGCTACTGATTAACTCCAATAAACTTTATTTGACTAGCTATAATTTCTTTTTTAAATAAACATTAGTATAGCAATAATATTTGTAAGTAAAACTCTATTCTAATTTTCATTTCTTGGTTTTTAACTTGTTTTAATTCACAGAACTTTTAATCTTTTAATATATTTCATGATATTTACTGTCATCAACAACATTTGCACTAAATGCAACAAATTTAGTTATATTATTAAGTATAAAAACTAATTCTTCTCTGCATATTTTGATTATTGATGTTTGTTTAGACTGTAGCATTTGTTTTCTAATGGGGTGATAATACAGAGTGTTTCAATAAGAATGACCCGGTTTCAAATAGCTGTATTTATTAGAAACAAGGACTTTACCCAAACATTTTGGATGTTATACTCACAAAAGAATGAAGTTTACAAAAATGTATAATAAATGTTCACTTTATCTTTTATTTACAGCATGGATGACAACTAGTCGATAGCTGTATTCATTCCAAACTGACCATATGGTGTCTATAAGAAATTCATCTATTGACTGTAAAATAATTTTTTTAAATATTGTATTTTGGAGAAAAAACTATCATATTTTGTGAATCCAAACAAATTGTTGAGGTTTAATAGTTGTGAAACGCTGTGTAGAACCCCCCACCCTCCCCCGTAACGGTGCATAACGCTGCCTAAAAATCCCCTCCTTCCTTCAGGCGTCACGTAATTTAGGGACGGCCACTAAGAATGGAATAAGTTTTTCTAAAGCAATATGTTGGATTTATAATAAATGTAAGCAATTGGAAATCTCAAATAAATTATTATTTATACCCTTATTGTTAGTGATGATTGCAACTACAAGTCTAATATTCCTTTTGAGTATTTGATGCAAATGACATCTTTAAATTTATCTAAAGAGATTGTAAAAATGCCTGGTTTTTTAAAATGTGGCAATATAAAATCGTCTATAAATTGTTGTCTGATTGATGTTAAAACTTTATTGATAAATAAATATATTTTAAATAATTCTGTGGTTTAGTTTGAAAATCTCATCTTGACACCCTTCCATGAAATTGGGTTATGCGATAGATTTTACCATAAGGTTTAGTTAGGTTACAGAGCATTAAGCTAAGATTCAATGCAATAGGAGATAGAATTAGCAAATTTAGTTTAAAAGAGGAGCCTAAACATCTAACCTCTAGCATATTCTGGGGACAAAACAGCCTCCAACCCTGCCTGATGAAAGTACAGCGTCACAATATATGTTTTGTGGGTTTATTTTCATAAGTAAGTTGAATTCTTAAAATTCTGCTCTTAGAATGAATAAAAGAGCACTTGCGCAGAATTTATTTTTATAAAGGCAAATGTGCCTATTTATTTTGCCGTAGTAAAAAACTTTAAATAAATTCATTAATCTAATAAGATTTTCTAATAACTTATTTTTGTACTATTTTATATTAAATTCACGTGTTGTGTTGTAAGTGTTACAAAACAAGTAATTGATCAATTACTAAGTTTTCTTGTAAAAACTTTATATTTAATGGGTTACCGTTGAAATAAATAAATAAATTACTGCTTTTGAGTGAGGTTAGGTTAGGGTTTTCTACAGCATAAGGGCTGCAGAGAAATATACTAAACTTCTTCTCAACTGCTCATTACCATAAACACAAAACATAAAAACAGTGAGTGAAATCTGCATTAGAAAACAGTGACTAACAGCTGACTGACAGGTAGACAATACAGACAGACAGTCAGTTTAGTCCTCTACAATACACCATTGTAGTAATCAATGAACAGACAAGGATGGATTTTGTGAATGAATCAGTAGAATATGGTGCTTTAAAATTTAATTCTGTTCATTCTACCCTATTTCACAATCTCATACAGTAATTAGTAATGTTAATGAAACATATAAAGGCACAGGTTAGAGGAGAAAATATTAAACTAATTACTTCCTTCCAAAATGAGAATAATATGAAGCTTGAATAAATTCACTCTATTTAACGTACTGTAGAAAAAAGAGATTTTAATGCTTGTATAATTGGACATACAGCTCAATGTATGTTAATTAAAAATTGTTGTTTCAGCGTTTTGTAACATTTTCACTGATTGTAGAGATCAGATTTTTACAAAACATTAAAATTTTTGCTACCTTATTTATTAAACACGTTTAAAAGGATTATAAAAATTAATCTATATAGTAGAAGTTATATAATTAAATTATTTAAACTTTCTACAAGTCTTTTAGCATAGCGTTATAACAGAAATATCCCTATTGAATTCATATTAATCACCTGCAGCAATATATTTAAATATATAGTCTTTGTATTTTAATTATATCTTGTTTTCAACAGGATAATTAACTGTGCGAATTGCATTATTTTGTTCTATTGTGGCATTTACACTTAAAAAAAAAAAAAAAAAAAAAATCAATACACTTAAAACCCTTAGTCTTACCTGCTTAGGATTTATATAAAACGTATCATATGAATAATTATGGACAGAATTATCTTTAAAAAATATTATTTTAGAATAATAACAAATATTATTTACTGTGCTTATTAAACTTATACAAATTGTAAACAACTTGGAAGCTAACTCTGACCTTATCTCCTTGGATTCAAATGATATGTTCAATATAAATCCTAAACAGATAAGACGGTCGAGTTTTTAGGTATTGATAATTTGTTTATAAAGTCTAAGTGGCATTTCAAAGTTTGGTATTTAATAGTAATGATATTTTTAATCCGTTCCATAACTGGGGGTTTATACAATGGAAACATTTCTTTAATGAAAAGTAACCTAGGTATTATTTGAGGGCAATGATTCCTTCATGGCCTGAAACGTCATCAGCCAAAACAATAGAAAGTGGTTGGACATGACAGAAGAAATGATCGTGAAATAGACACATCGTATGAAAATAAACAAAGAAAAAAATTGGCAAACTAATAAATACGTTTGTCTTAATAATTCGTACGGTTATCAAAAAACAACACAGACCTGAATCGACGGGAGAACCAGCTGCAGTGAGGGGAGCCCAACACGACCTACATTCCACGGAGGAAGGAGAGAGAACGTCCTTGCCTCGGACAAACTGCTTTCTTTTCCACGGCATCGTCCTTTGATTCACACGGAATACACGATTATTTGCTATCCATCCTCTGTTGCTATAAATGGGAGAATGGTTGAAAGTAATAAAAACATACTAATCATTGCAGCTATCCTTTCACTGCAAAAACTAACTGTGTATTAGGAATTGATTTTAAAATTACTTTTTAATGTTACTTCAAAAAGTAACACATTTTATGAAAATATTAAGAATTTATAGTAAATTAAATAAAATATTGTAAACTCTTAATTTATTTGTACTGTTTGTTGTATTGTAAAAATTAAAAAAAAAATCAATATAATTGTCATACATGGTAATAAAATAAGAAATTAATTTTAATGAGTTTTCAAAATATAGAATGTTATCATAAAATGTTTTAACAAAGTCATTTATTTAAAGAAGCAAAACATAACGGTAACTATCCGCAAACATTATATCAAGTACAAACAGTGGGTGTTTGCTGTTTTAATCTTGTTTGTAACATTATAAACATCTAACCATCGTATGAAAGCAATCATTTACACGCCTGCGGCATGCATGACACTGAACGATGTTCTAGCTGTAAGACGAATTGCGTTAGATAACACGATAGGCGTTGATATGCCGCAGTGCTACCTATGAACCTTCCAGCTAATCATTTGTTGAATTTGGTACATCAAGAATTATTTAGAGAGGATTTTAAAGGAGGAGAAATTAAACTACGCGTACACCTATCTTAGTACTAAAAATAAGAAATTGTTCTTTGTGTTTTCCTATATAACAAATATAGTTTTTTAATAAACTAACATTTTGTCCATAGGCCTTCCACTATAACAGTCAATAAACAATAAACCTTTTGATATAAGTCTATGGTTTTATCACAAATAATGTTAAGATCCTTTTCCCAGTTATCAGAAATAAATATACTGTAAAATTGACATCGTACAATGTATAATTGTGACTTATGTCATATACTCGTTGTTTATTATCTTTAACTGAAACATTTGACAAATAAAAATGTCAGTGAAAGAGTATAATCTACAGTACCTAAAACTAAACCACACCCTTTTTAGTTACAATTTGTCTAACGTATGACTTATTTATATTTGATGTCTAACGTATTATTTTATCGCTACAACTAAAAGGCATTTCATTTTCATACACAATTCTAATTACATTTATGTTTTTCTCCAGAGTAATAATGTAATTATGTACAAACATACATTTTAAGAAATAGCGTTTAGTACATAATATACTAAATGTATGGTTGTATAATATCAACTAAAGGACAGAGAAGGAAAAACAAACGAGCTTTTTGCATTCGTTGAAAGAGAATGGGGTCTTTTCCTTTAATTCACTACCACTACTTTTATTTCGTTTCCGTTAATTCACTTCCGCTTGATAAATATTCTATTGCTCTAAAAACTGTTCCCCAATAATTTTACTTCCACTGTGGTATTCCTTATCCGCTAGGAATCCGATATCGCTGGCCTTGTCTTATCATTGTCCAAGAACTTACTCACGGAGATCGCATTCGGCGGTAAGTCAATCATTGGATTTACCAGTATATGATAAACTTAGTAGCCACCTGATCTAACCTAATCTAATCTGACTTGGCTTGACCTGACCTAACCTAACAGTAATTGCACTAAAATAACTAGTGGTAGTGAATTAACGGAAAAGGTCCAGGGAATGATATCTAAAAATGCATCACCCACATTTTTAACAAAAGTGGTTATAACTGCATTGCCATACGCTTACACATATACTCCCCTCTTTCCTCTCCCATTATATATCAATCAAGTTTTCTATCATTTATTCAAGAGGTGGCCTACGACCTCATCCCACCGAACGGCCATGTAAACGTATCCTACACGGCGTATCCTAGGTATCTAATTAGATACTAATAATAAAAAGCAAATAAACGCTAGATAATATAAGTACATGAATAAATTTAACACCCCATATACATACATATATATGTATATATAAAATGTTAAATTTCATCGTTTTTTTGTTCATTATCTTATATTTCTTTCACTGATATGTAAAGAAAAGAAAGATTAATAAATAAGTTTGATTTTATTTTGAATAAATACAACAATTGAATATAATTAAATTTAAGCATTTTACACAAATTTTATATAAATATAAAATTTGTACTGAACGATTCAACATTAAGTACTGAATTTCAAACACAGAGAAAAATAGTACAACCACGTCTGATTATATTCAAATGATCAAGAGGAAATGATCTCTCCACTTCTGTTGAAGTGTTAGAGCTTTAGTTCTTCTCTTCACTTTTATTATTCTTATCTGAATTTTTAGTTTTGTTTCAATAAATGCCGTATTTAGGACTACTAACATGCATTGTCCAGCTAACGCTAGGGGCTACAACTCGGCCAAAATACATGTCATATAAAACCTGTTCGAGATGTTCAGTCATATTTCCTTCCCAGGAAGTATCATGACTTACGCTGCGCTCCATTCAAACCTTTCAGTATTCACCAACTGACAATAACTGTACCTGCTGTTTGTCTTGTTGAACTTGATACAAGAAGTTGTGGTTTGTTAACTTCACACCTCCAGATGAGGTCATTTATCTCTAGTAGACCATAAATATCAAGTAGTCTGGAATTGCTCCCAGAAAAAATTTCTCTTATTAATAAACATACCTAAAAGTTCAATTGACACTCCCAGTTACTCGCAACTACAACGTACACCTTGTACCACACTCCGTATCTTCATATAACAATTCTCATCCATATAGTAACACAGTCAGTTGGTGGTTTCGTCTTGCAAAAATTCGAAGCAGATATTCTTTTTTAATTCTAAACATATTTCATTGTCATTCTGGTAAACTGTTGCTCCATCAAGTTATTTCTTCTGTTCCCCCCCTCTCTCCCTCCCTCCCACACCCTCTCCTTCTCCCTCTCTCTCTTCCCCCCCTCTCTCTCTGCCATCTTATATACATGCAAGTCTGTTTTTTTCCAGAGGTCCGTAATCATATCAGATAATTGAGAAAAATTGTCATTTTGCATTTTTTAACTCTCAGCTGTCCTTTTCCTCTCAACTGCAGTAATCTTAGATAAATCCAGGTTTTATATAAATATTTGATCAATTGTTCAACAACAGGTAATTTATAGTACCTATTGTGCTGAACTACTGCTGAGACCGACCTTAATAAAATTACTCTCATTGTAAAATTTCTCCCTTTTCCCCAATACTCATCAAAGGCATAACTAAATTGTTTTACATTTTAGTCACAATTACAATTTCTAAATAAGTTTATTTATCAAGTACAAGGTAGTAAAACAATATGAAGTTCAAAAACCGTAAACGTACCGTGGATGGTGTGACTAATATTGAATAATGGGCCCCACCTGACTTTCGCGATCTTTTTCAATACTCGATATTAATACTATGAGCACGAATCCATAGCAATTTTTACCCGAAAATATAGATGTTTTACAAACAATATTTTAAAAACATTTGTTCATTAAAAACTATGGATAATACATTATTTATATGTAATTTTTTCTCCGGAACGTGAACTTATTTCTTTTTACGGCCAATAATAATTTGACACAACAAAAAGTTAGGTTAGTTGTAGATATAATTCAACTATATAGTTACCTTATACCTATATAGTTAACTTATAAGTTACCTAGTATTCCGAAATATGAAGGTAATTATCCCAGAATATGACGATTTTAGGTAAAAATTAATATGAAAAATTGATAAAATTGCCACGTATTTTGTCAGAAGAAGTACGTCTTGGAAGAGGCGCCACACTTTCCTCAAGACCGTCGTTAAAATGTATCCACCGAAATACAAGGTGGTAAATAGCTTATACCATTGATTTTATACACAAATAGATTTCCTATCCTATGTTAAATTTTGAGTCTCATAATATCAGCTGTTTTTGTGGTCCATTGTGGAGCGCTAGTGTAGTCCCATGTAACTGTAATATAGTTTAAACCAGCTGTGGTTGCAGGCCTCACTAACTAACAAAATTACTGCCACAAATATTCCTATTAGATGGTTTATCTATTGTAGGTTTATATAATCAATGCTTATACATTACCTTATACATGCTAACCTAACCTAATAAAACTTGCCTAACTTAAATCAACCGAACCCAATACGAGTATGTTTCATAGATCTTAAGTAGTTTTACACCTAAACACGAATACGTCGTCTATTTCCTCATACGAATGAGGAATATAACATTATAACTGAGATATCCAACAAAAAAGCTAACTTGGGTACACCCGTATATCGTCATTTCAGAATGAAATCTGTATTTCAGGATAAAACTCGTTCGGGTTCTTGTTCCTTGGGTTAATGTTGACTAGACAACCTCTTTATTCCATATTTAGTGATCATTTTGTTAGTTTAGTGGATTAAATGCATAACCAACTTTGTTATTTTATTATCATCATACGAATTTTTTAATAAAAACTGGTCAAAATTCCTTTACCTGCCTGCCAAACTCAGACTTTTTCTATAACAGAATACCCATAAACTAGATATGACAGATGTTGCAGAACGTATTAAAATAGAAAAAGTACGCACTGGTCTAAAATTCTAAACTATAATTCTAAAACTAAATATTTTTAGCGAATCGGTCTCTCCATCACTTAAGTATTTTTAAATCAACAAATAGCTCTGATTGTTGTTTATTGAGGCCTTTCAATCCGACGCACACTTCATCGTTCTAAATCACTTTCATATACCTAGCCAGTCTAACTTGGGCACAATAAATCAGCGCCTTGTTGATATTTTCGTTGAGGTGTTTGTCCAAGTGCAGCGCCTTCAAAGCCTTCCACGCAACCTGGTGACCCAGTTCTCTTTGCGCCAAGTTGACTCGGGTGACACTCTCGATTCTTTCAACGTTTTTCATCGTTCCTCTAACAAATGGAGACAATACTTTGTACGAATGGTGTTGTAAGGTGTGTGTAGATGACAGCAAGAGTCAAACTAGTAAAAACGGGATAGGCTGTTAAATTTTTCCATTTATATTTTGTAAAAAGAGAAAGTTTGTCTTATTTTACCAAGCGGAGTTAAGGCTAAGAAGCCCTCTCTAACACTTAACCTGGGGACCAACGGCTTAACGTGACTTCCGAAGCAAGGGAGTGGTAGGGCAAAACTGTTAAGGATCATATTGGGAATCGAACCCAGACAAACTGCGTGGCAAGCCTCCGCCTTAGCCCCTTATCTACGGCCGCTCAAAAGGTGCTAAGTGCTGTCTTATTTCAACAAGTGTTCAATTAGTAATAACATTTATCATTGTTTACATATTTGGAGCAGATTATGATTATTTAAATGTATTGTAACATTGTATTTTACTTGCTCTAATGTTTCATTAAGAGAATAAAATAATCACGAAATTTAAGTTCCTTCTAAATTTGGTATATTTAATTTTAATGTACCGGTATTTATAAATCAGTTTTTTGTCTACGAAGTTTTTTTCAATTTTAGGAATATAGTTAATGTGTTTCATATAAGATGTTTTTAATGTACTTTCCACAAGGTCTCAAAAGGAATTAAAGAAAGTTTTAAAATGAGGGACTGCTAGAAAATTGTTAAAATGTTTGTTAACAATTAATATTGTAATATCCACACGTTTGTGTTACTGATTTAGATACAACAATAATTACATTTTTTTGGAAAACTGTTTTAGATATAAATAATTTTGAATTTTTAATTTAATTTTATATAATTGTATATGAATAATGAACCTTAACTACGTATTGGATGACTAAATAATTGTTCAGGTTATTCAGATATGAAGTGCTGCCACAGCTTGCACGTAATTTATGGGGAATATGATGAGTGAATATTTGAGTGTAGGATGAGTGTAGAGGACCCTTACAGTCTGGTCAACTAAGGTCAACTGTTCCTTAGAAAGAGCTATTTATTATAGCCCAATAGCCAGAGCAACTAAGGGACTTACAGCTTTACGTGGAATCCGAACTACGTTGTGTTGTTCTGATTTTCAGCTGATGACAAGCCTGATACTCAATTTCCTTCCCTACACAACATCCATGCCCTGACTATCACCCAACATGGATACCCCAAACTTCTCTAGCATTGTTTACGTAGATGGTAACCAGATCAGCTAAGACGATTGAGAACAGAACAATCTCCACAACACTTTGTCGTCAAGTTGCTGGATTACAGCACTGCGCCACCAGTGCTGACCTTACATATCTTACATAAAATAAGATTATATAGCAATAATAGCTTTTACCATATAAAATAATAATAATAGTAAATGGGTTTATAATTACTCACAAATAATGTATTAGGTGGATTATTGAGTCACCTTAGACTTCAATATATTTCATTGAAGTAATTTAACTTCAATTAACTTAAACTAGACAATTAATACATCAATAAACATATTTTACCTACTCCTTTTACTAGGTAAAGCAAATAAACGAATTAGTCCGTCATTTAGTTACTTTAGTAAGTAACACTTCTGATTCATCAAGTTGGCACAAGGGTGGCGACAGTGCGCAAGTTTGGCGCGCGCAATGGTTCAGTGCTCGGGTGAACTTCCAGTGGGGTACCCGTCATGCGAGTGTAGAGTGGCGGAAAGGTCGTGCGGCAGTGACATTGCTTGGCTCCTGGGGCACGGGCTCCGATATCAGGTTTGAATTTTAAATATTTAAAGGACAACCGACAGTTTATTTAAAAAGGTCGTAGATCTTAGATCAATACGACTTAGTATTTGTCGAGTTCTCAATAAACAAAATACAGTTTACTAAAATTAATCAAAATACGCACTTCTTTCCCCCATAAAATGTTTAAAACGCTCTAAACATACACATAGTTATATTTGAAACAGTTACATTACAAATACACATGTACCTAACAACCTTTTACAAATTTACAACGTAAAAATAACTAAAAAATATTCAACTTTTTTTCAACCAAGATTCTTTTAAGATTTGGATTAATTCCTCTGCTAGTATGGTTTTATACATCGTATTCAATGGTTTTTTTTAACTTATTCATACCAACAGTTTCCCATTTTTACAAAAAAATTAACAAAATCTCTTACAACAGTAGATAAAAATTAATTATAGTTTTAATTTAGTTCTAAAATTACAACATTAATTATATATAAATACAATCATGTCATTCATTAAAGTGCAATAGTAAAGAGATTATTCCAAGATTATTATGTATAGAAAAATCTTATGCATGGTTTGCATGAATTTAGGCACTCCTTTGAAGATTTGCATTGATGTAACAAACATTGTGGATCTCCGGATCAAGTTTTATCAATACAGCAAACTAACGTATTTTTTTTTTAGTTACTGTTGTTTTTTCACCATGGATTATAACGTTTGGGTCTACTTTTCTGGTTTGTTAATACGAACAGGCAATATTATACGTATTTAATTGTAATAAAATTAATTCATTTTGTATTAATATTTACATTATAGTATCCTTTAACTTCACTATGGGTAAAGTAAACAATAAACATACGTTTATGGAAGTCAAATAAAGGTGATTGGTGTAAAACACACCAAAATAGTCCGATGACACCTGTGGCATGTGAAGTCCTCCTACTCACTTCTCCTCGTCCAGCAATGTTGTCAAATATAAATTCCTTGAAAATATTGATGATTTTTCTAAACATCTGTTGCAGTAAACAAACACTATCATTTGTTATTATAAACCACGGTACATAGAAAAGAAGATGGTAGGTATCACGCACATCTCCAATGACGTCGCATTGGCGAAATTGCAAAAATAAACACAAAAATACTGTTCTAATTCCCATAATTATAATTTCAGCTGATAAGTGGTAAATAACTTGCTTAACCTAACAAAATCACCTTACAATATTGTTTGAGTAATGTAATTTCACAAATACAGGTTAATTTAGATTATTTATTGTGTTTCTATTGTAATTTCATCATTTATTCTAACGGGTTTTTCTTGGAAGAAAAGGTGTACTGAAAGAGACTATTTACCATAATTACACAGCCTAGATAAACATTGACCCAGAAACGGGCAATCTTCCAAATAATAAATATGACATTAAGACATCAAGTACACTGCACTGTTCTATTAATTTTACAAATTAAACATATATTCGTTTTAGAATTCAAATAGTATTTTCAATAGTTAAATTACAGTAAGAAAACACGCTAAGGTTATATCACCTTGTGTTTGTTTACAGTACAACATTATAATTCACCCACTGCCGATTCAAGTGTTGTTGAGGGAATGGGGCATAGAGTAGAGAGCAGGAATGTTTTGGCAAACAGGATAAAATTATCTACAAACTTTCACCAGGCATATCTGGTGTAGCCACATTCTGCAGTTATTGTATTCATACCTTCCATTGTAATGCATAGTTTTGTCATATTATAAGCTGCATTTTTAGTTTTGTTAAAATAGGTGCCTGCATTAAACTGCCAATAATTACTAATAAATAACATTATAAAATATATATAAGTATATATGCATGTATTCTTTTGTACTACGTTTTTTCTTTCTTATTTACTATAGGACCTCACCGACAAGTTTTGCGTAACTTGGTGAGGCCTACATTTTGAACTCACTTTAAAGTAATAAATAAATAAATAAAAACTATTCAGATGAATGCTTTTATGTAATTGGTGGATTTAGTTACAAGTATTTAATAGAGTAAACAAACCAGCTGATTTCGCCAATATGAATTGTCAGTATTGAACATACGCATACTTGTCACAGATGGTACATTGTGGTTTGGTGATTCTCAGAAACGATATGGCAACACCGCCTAAAATGTCATCGGACTATTTTAATGTGGTTTACACTAGTTCTAAATTCCCCTCATGAACCAACGATAAAATTAACAATTATTTATTTGTATTTGAAATTTGACCATACAATCGAAGCCATTATCTATACTGTATGTATAAAAGGCAAGCTCTGGCTCACTCACACATTCACTCATAACTAATTCTCCAACTTCCCATGTATGTAGAGAGCATTTTTTTTTTTTAATTAAAAAAAATTTGTTTACATTGGTCTGAGTTTAGTAAACTAATAACAGCGGTTTTGTAAATAAGTAAACATGTTTATTTTGTATGTTTGACATTGTATTATTGATCCCACATAACAAAGCTGCTCTGTGATTGATTCATTTTTAATATTATACCACAGTATAAAACAGGTGTTTTATGCTATCAGTTTAATTTTCAGCTGTTAAACAAAAACAAATGAAATACCATGTTTGAAATAGGCTAAGTAATACCACAGATAAATAATTGTTATCTGTGGTAATACTTTTGAGTACTTATACGAATAAATAGGTAGCAACGCAAGTAGTGTGAGTGAGATAATGTAAATAAATATAATATTGTGATTTTACGTTATACAGTTAATCTATTTATTTGGTGTCAAAAATCACATGCCGAGGCCGAAGGCCGAGGTGTATCGAGAACAGCGAGCGTCGGGGTTGGCACGCGAAGCGTGCATTGGTGTCTCCTAGTGTTAACATAAAACATCAATACTAAACAATTGTAGACAATAAAAGAGAAATATACAGTGTAGAAGAAAGCCCCGGGAAGCTTAACAATTTCTGAACGATTACAGGCAAAGCAGTAAAACTTCGTACATCATTAATGCATATTTCAATATACTTTTTGAAGTAACTACCATTTTACTGTCAAATCAGGGCCCACAAGGAGTCAGGAGAAAATCTTAAATGAGAGCATAGGTGGAGTAGTACATCACATTAAATGCCTTTAATAGTAGAATATAAACCCACAAATCTGAACTCGAAATGTATTTTTGTCGAACTCTTTGTGGACCATTCTCCATGGAAGTGAACAGTCACTAACTACCCCAAGAAACTATTTCTTAAGTCCAGTAGACATTTGCAAAGTTTAAATTTCACAACATGAACTAAGAAAAAAAAAGTTGAACCATCTACAACAGGACTTTCATTGTAACTTTATAAAAATTCAAACTAGCGTCATATTTTAAAGAGCGAATCTGTTGAGGTCTGATTTATGTGTTTATGTTCTACTACTAAAGACCTCTAATTTGATGTACTACTCGACCTATGCTCTCATTTAAGATTTTCTCCTGACTCCTTGTGGGCCATCCCCCTGATTTGACAGTAAAATGGTAGTTTCTTCAAAAAGTATATTAAAATGTACATTAATGCTGTATCAAGTTTTACTGCTTTGTCTGTAATCGTTCAGAAATTATTAAGCTGTTCCGGAGCTTTTCTTCTACACTGTATATTCCTAATACAATTATTAAATAACAAAAATAATAGTCCAATGAAATTTATAATATAAAGAAAACCCGAAAATAAAACAATAGCACAAAATAACAACATCAGTAGTGAAAAAAATGAAGACAGACGTAAAAAATGTGAAATAATAATGCATATACGTAAACAAAGCCTAACATAAACTAGAGAAATAAAGCTATACATTATTTGTATGACTTTGCTCTGATGTATTACCAACGTGTTGAAGCACTAAACTAGTCAAGAGGTGTGATGGCTAAGGCTTCGGACCGTGGAGGGCATTTTCCAAGGTTCGAATCCACACTGAGCTAACGGTTGGCACTTTACTCGTTGAATAAAGTTCACTCTTGCAGGCCCACGTGAACTGGTGAGTGAAGTTAACAAGAAAACATTAAAATGTAATCATATTGATGCCCCCTCGCCAAGACACAGACAACTCTGTGTACCTGTCGTTGTGTATCTTGTGTTTACATCCTACGAGTACCTTTCAGAGAGAAAGCCACTTTTCACTTTCTATGCAAAGAAGGTATCTGCATTAATAAGTAGCCATGAACCGACTTGTTGATGTATATTTCTTAACCATGTATATTTATTTTATAATTATCCATCTATGAGCGAATTGCTAAGGCCACGCTATTGCCTTTTGGCATTTATTAAGAGCCCAATAGCCAAGACGACTGAGGAATCTAAAGATTTTTGTGGAATCCGAACCACGTAGTATTGGTCTGATTTTAAGCTAACAGACAAAATCATATTCAATTGTCTTCCCTACATATCATGTGGACCTGATTACACCTCAGACTCTTACAGTAGTGCCCACGCCAATAGTAACCATCAAGCAGACGCCGTGTCGGTATACAACCTAACACTTTGTCCCCAAGTAGCTGGGTTACAGCACTGCGCCACTGGTGCCGAATAAAGACTAATAAACTTAAAAGTTCAAAGACCGGATACATAGTGAGTTACTATCATTATTACGTATTATTACAAATAGTTACACCAACAAATATAAAAGGAATTTTGCACGCCGAGATTTAGCTACTGATAAGGTGACCAGTATTAAGAATTTTCAAAGGAGCGCCAAATAATAACGGACAAAAAAAATGTTGAGGGAAGAGAAGTAAATAATTCTCGTGACACAGAGTACATATATAGATAAACTGAGTATTTATCTATATACTGTGTACTCTGTGCTCGCGGATTGCTTACCATCAATTGCAATTCATAGGTGATTCTGTGACGAATGAATCGCTCATGTTGCATACTTCCAGCAGTACAGACAATTCGGAATCAACTCAGGATAGCAATGAGTATAATATTGTATGTGTATATACAGTACACATTTAGATGTTTCGAGGAAATTGAGACAGGACTTCCTGGGATACCAACAAACTTGGACTGTGCTGAGATTGAACAGTTTAAGCACAATAGTTGAGATTGTGCCAAGAGTGACATAATTTATCTATTTATTTATTTTTATGACACCGATCATGAGATATGGGTGAATATGTATTTCGAGTGAGTATAGATAAGCGAATGTAGTCATTGTTATAAACCAAGGCCGACCATTCCTTAGAAAGTATAATGAATTAATAGCCTAATAACAAACAGTCGGTGGTTATCAGCTGATCCCTTTCTAAATGTTTTATGACTGAGAACCTTTAGCTTATGTCTTTACCTTTAGCTCATAAGCATTCAAAAGTAGTGTTGTAAATAATTGAAAACCTGAATTTTGAGTAGTCAGATCGATACAGTGAATTAATATAAATAAAAAATACTGTTAAAAGGGTGTTAAGTTTAGTTGTATTTGTTATTGAAGAGTTTATTTGATTTGTGTCCTTTTATTTTTTTAACTTCCACACAATCTCATATCAACTCCCTGAGCGAAGCCGCCAGCTAGTTTTCTCTTAAGCTTGTCCAATTATACTTAGGTTATAGTTATGATAGTAGCATTTTGACCACATTACAAAAAAGGGTTTGTGTGTTCTATTCTAAAGATGGAACAAACATAACTTAATTTAATAAATTGAATAATAAATATAATGAAGTACCCTTTTATTCATTTTTATAAAAATATGAATAAAAAAATGAATAAAAGGGTACTTCATTATATTTATCATTCAATTTATTAAAATAGTAGCCCTAACGTGAACTAGTTTATACATAACTTAATTTATCCAAAGTTAATCTTTTGTGATTCTAGTAATTTTATATCTTAAAAATTTACATTGAGTTGTTAATGTTTAGTTTGTGAAGAGCATAAAACATTGTTGCGTCTCCCAAAGAATCGAGATTCTGAAAAATGCTTCATTATTTAGGAAGTAACTATAATAATTAATTAATAACTATTAAAAGCCGGTGTGGTGGCTAAATGACTAAGGCTTCGGACTTCAAGAGCAAACTCCAAGGTTCGAAGTCCCAACTGAACTGACGGTTGGTACTACATTCACGAACAAGCCTGTCATTATAATATATATATATTTATATTATAATATATATAATATATATATATAATATATATAATATTATAATATATATTATAATTTAATGTACAGAATATGTTTTGTTGTAAGAGCAGACAAAGTTGTATTACAATATTTGTAAGCTTAGAGGAAGGAAGCTTAGATTTTGTTATTTCAGGAAAAATATTTACACTATGATATCACAGGTCTCAAGGTTTCCACATAATATTTTCGTTATGATTGACTCGCCCCTTACATTATTTTATTTTATATGTAGGATATTCGCTATCCATTAGTTAGTATCACATTGGAAGTATGATTATACTAGAAAATAACTATAAATGAAGTTGAAGTAATTATTTTTATAACTTTAAGAACATTTTAGTACTTTGTATACTATCAATAAATCCAAATCAGCACAAACAAATTAAAGCTTTTTTTTTAATAAAGTGTTAAGTAGATAAGAAGGTTTATATGCACTACACTTAGTAAGTTAAGTTGTTAATTTACTATTAAGTTGGATGAAAATGTAAAATGTTATATGTTTGTTTATGATTAATATAACTACTTGTCACTTACTTTCATTGCAAATACACACATAAAAATGTTCATTAAGTTTTATGTATGTTATTCTTAATGTTCTCAAACTATTAAGAAATAACAGCTATGCTAATCAAAATAGGATATATTGGGTATGATCTACGGGTTCGGACCTATTTTTACAATAATATTTTTCTTTATAAAATTGATGTCCTTGAAGTTTAAGAATATAATTTTGAATCACCTTGTATAAGTGTAAATATTAACATAACAAATTTATTCATAAAAGTATATTTTCTTCTTAATTTAGTGTGATAGCAATAGTACTTAGGCAACAACACTTAGTAGTTCTAGGCAAAAACTTAGAAGTGACTATTGTCGCTGGGCACTTGTCTCGTCCCAGTCAGAAGGGCCTCAGGAGCTGAACTAATGAAATGTAAACAAATGTGGAGGAAACTGCAGTTGAAATGACAGAACAATACAGCATTGTTTACGCCTAGCCATTCCTAGCACATAAAATGCATGTTATTCATGTAACACAGCTTATCCTAGAGGAAATAAATAATGTAAGAAACCTTAACTGCCTCGACTAATAAACTTGTTTTTACATTATCAGTTGTTAACATAATTGTTTTGAAATTAAAAAAAATGCATTTATTGAACATAAATAAAAAGATCAACTGGCCTACTAAGTCCTCTATAGCACCTAAACATTAATTACATTTGTTTAAAGCTGACATTTTATTAGGTATGGCTACTTACAATATAATACAAAATGTGTAATTAAAAGTAAGATATTATAAAATAATGGTAACAAAAATTTAAATGAATGCTCTGTACGTTACTTGGTAATAAATAAAAAACTAATTAAACATTAAATAAAGTCAACACAACAATCCTGTGTGTGTGTGTGTGTGTGTGTGTATATACATATATATATATATATATACTGTATATATAAGCATTACACACACACACACACACGCACACACACACACACACACACACACACACACACACACACACACACACACACACACACACACACACACACACACACACACACACACACACACACACACACACACACACACACACACACACACACACACACACACACACACACACACACACACACACACACACACACACACACACACACACACACACACACACACACACACACACACACACACACACACACACACACACACACACACACACACACACACACGCGCACACACACACGCACGCACGCACGCACGCACACGCACGCACGCACGCACGCACGCACTCACGCACTCACGCACGCACGCACGCACGCACGCACGAACGCACGCACGCACGCGCACGCACACACACACACACACACACACACACACACACACACACACACACACACACACACACACACACACACACACACACACTCGTATAGTAATAGATATAGTAACTCGTATTAATATAGAGTTTAAAATTAGTGACTGGAGATATAAGATATATTATATCTTCTTCATGCATCCCATTTCCAACGTCAACACCAGTGCGTCAATATCGTCAACTCTACATGGCCCCTGCGGCCCTAAACCGTTCACGGTCGTATTTGGTCTGGTAAATTATTCTTGAGTCTACAAGCACATACTGTCAACTATTTACTGAACATGGAAGCTCTTTTAACAGGAATTAACAGGAGAAAGACTGTACCGCCTAGGGGTCCGGGGAGTATCCCTAAATTGGATTAAATCCTATTTGCATCTTAGAAACCAAAAAGTAAAAGTAAATACTAACGAATCCGGAAATATAGAGCAAACATTTGGAGTTACCCAAGGGTCAGTAATAGGTCCAATTCTTTTTATTATTTACATGAATGAGATCTCAAAAGCTGTAACTGACTTAACTATCATAAAGTATGCCGACGATATTTCTATTCTTTTTAAAAATAAATTCTGGAATAATTTGGAAATTGAAAGTTACATAAAACTTACAAACCTCTACCAATACCTAAATAGTAATAACTTGCACATCAATCCAGCTAAAACAAACTGCTTAAATTTTTCTAAACAAATTGATCTTGACATGAATCCGGCCGTATTTATGAATACATTTGAGCTCCCATTTAATACAAAGGTCAAATATTTAGGATTAACAATTGATAGTAGTTTTTCTTGGACACCACATATAAACGCCCTATGCTCTACATTGTCTTCACAGTTATTTCTTTTAAGAAGATTTGCCAGCTACCAAAACTTCTTCCTCATGAAACTAATATACACCTCACTCATAGAATCAAGGTTAAGGTACGGTATTGTTTTATGGGGTTCAACGTCATGCTCAAATTTTCAGCGAGTTTTTCGTTTACAAAAGAGAGCAATTCGTACTATTGCCAAGATAAACAGAAGAACATCCTGTAAAAACTATTTTAAATCATTTCAAATATTAACATTACCCTCAATATATATTTATGAGATGCTGGTGTATTACAGATTTAAATTCACGTCCATTATAACTGGTAAAAACGTGCACAATTACGACACTAGACAAAGGCATCAACATAGGCAGGCGGCTCACAGATTGCGGCTGGCAGCTTGGCTTCCTAAAAATATAGGACCAAAATTATACAATAAACTACCAGAAGAGATTAAAAACATAGAAACAGAGAGGCAATTAAAAAATTCACTGCGTAAATATCTGCTTGGAATTGCTTGTTACTCGGTCGATGAGCTCATTACTGTTAATGTTTAATTTAATTTAATAATGTTAATTTTGCTCTATGGGTAATATAATAATTTCTAACTAGGCCTACTACGATAGAATAGTTTTTTTATTTTATCTTCTGAACATGTTTTATATTACATATTCTGACGTTTGTAATACAATTTACATTGTCATTTCTACAATAAAATATTTTGAATTTTGAGTAAATCTCCACGCCGAGTACTCCAGTTACTGCTGTCGGCGCACCCGAGTTTGACGGTTGTTTCCTAAGAAACTAAGAGGTATATACAAACTCCAATCATACTGATTTTCCTTGTTTAATTTTGCGTTATGACATTCGAATTTCAAATGTTATCATACGTTCTGATAATTTTTATCTTAGTTGAAACAAAAAGTACTGGAATTTTAACTGGTTTCACTGTACATAAAATTTACATTGTTATTACTAAAAAATCCGTTCATGTAGCGTATTTATATTTTAATACGTGGTTGATAGGTATGTTTCCTATAAGTTTTATAAATTGTAGAATTTTATGTTTTCAAGTAAAAAATGTTCTTATCAATTACCTTAAATATTGTTTTCTTGGCTCCTAGAGGTCTTAAAATCAATTATTTGATCTTGTTGTAATCCTTATTACATATACAGTATAGTTACGGTACGTGACTTTCATATGTGTAAGCTAATTCAGTGATTTTAAATAGATTTAAATCAATTTAAAATAATTTTAATAGATTTAAATTAATATAAAACCACTGCATTTACTTACACATATGAAATGATGTATCGTTACTATACTGTATATGTAATAAGGATTACAACAAGATCAAATAATCAATTTTACGACCTCTAGGAGCCAAGAAAACAATGTTTCATACAATTGATTAAAAGTTTTTTTCTTGAAAACATAAAATTCTAAAATTTATGAAACTTTTAGGAAACATTCCTATGAACCAATATTAAAATATAAATGCGCTTCATTGACGGGGTTTTTGTGTAATAATGGTGATGTACTGAAAACTTGTCAAAATTCCGGTATATTTTTGTTCCAACTAAGATACAAATTATTAGAACTTATAATAAAATTCATATGTCATGACGCACAATTAAACAAGGAAACAATGGCATGATTGGAGTTTTTATAGGCCTCTAAATTTCTTAGAAAACAACCTTCAAACTCAGGTGCACGTAATTTCTGCACCGCCAGTAACTTGGAAATGAAAATAAAAATCGTTGGTACAGTTTTTGTATCAATGAATCTTATTGGACAATGTTATTGGATATATTGTTATAAAACAGCGATAGTATTATTTTTTATGAAATAAATAATACATTGTTTCATAACATTTTTGAATTAGTTATAAAGTTTCAGTCCATTAAAATATTCAAAATTAACGAACCTCTTTAACAAAATTAACTGAAATGTTCTGTAATGTTTCATTTAATTTTTCATTTGTGTATATAATTTACTTTGTTTAGCCTAAAATGTTAAATAAAGATTTGTTGACCTCTGCAATTCGAAAACGTTAAAAATTATCATTTGAATTAAATTTAAATGGCTTTTTACATACAATATCATAGATTTGATTGGCAGCTTTTCAATAAATAATTACAATTACTTTCAAGTAAATGTTATTCTTAAAATGGCCTGTGCAATCTAAAATACGTTTAAAAATGTAAAAATAATTAAAAACTGTGAGGATAAAATAAGAATAAATATATGCATACACTGTATTTTATGAAAAATCGGTACCAGCAGCACTCGGCACTAACATCACTCGGCACTAGCAACACTCGGCACTAGCAGCACTCGGCACTAGCAACACTCGGCACTAACATCACTCGCACTAGCAACACTCGGCACTAGCAGCACTCGGCACTAGCAACACTCGGCACTAGCAACACTCGGCACTAGCAACACTCGGCACTAACATCACTCGCACTAGCAACACTCGGCACTAGCAACAATCACTACTTCCAACACTTTACCAAGACAGCGACAGAGCTGATCTTGATTATAATGTAGGCGAATTTGAATTTAAGTTGATAAGTTGATTGAATTTAACTTCAGAAGACCTCTCAGAACTTCAAGCAGTCATAGAAGCTTTGCTGTATAATGTGGTATACTAGCTTTTAAAAATATTGGGGGAAACAATATTTTTAAGAAATTGTTGAAAACGGATAAATTGAAACAACAACTATATGAGGATTGACCAAGCGAAAAAAGACTCGTTTAAAATGATTAAAAGAAAGAAAAACATTCGTAGAAAAAATCGACTTTAAGTCACCCGCCCACCCATACACGTACAGTGGCATTGATAAAGAATAAAGAAATTGATATTGAATAAAGAACTTGAAATTGATATTGAATAAAGAAATAAATTGAGGTGGTTAAGTAATTTAAATTGGGTTTTAGTTAAACATTTGTCCTGTTCCGAGAAACATCGCTACAGATTTTTTTATTCATAAAATGTGTTTAGGAAATAAGAGTGTAATTTTGTTGTTGTAATTTGCGTTGAACACGACTGTACAATACTCATCAGCCTTACTTTACAGTTAAGTTCCCTCTAAATTTGATCTTACGCTAGTGACTTGCCTACTCCAAAACAACGTGTATCTTGGCCTGTAACGTTCCAAATGTAAGTATATACAAGATCCCAGTTGACTGAAAGCTTTATATTTTTAATTTCATCTATTCATTTGACAACTATGAAGTAACAGAATAATTAAAATTAATCCCGAATGAATTTTGTCGAGTGAAAGTAGTTATTGATACCGGCCTGGTGGGTCAACATCACTGCACGTGTATGGGGTGGAAGGTGGGTAAATACCACTGCATATGTTTGGGAGGCTGGATATGTCAGTATCACTGCGCGTGTATAGGACGGAAGGTGGCTCAATACCAGTGCACGTGTATGGGGTGGAAGATGGGTCAACATCACTGCACGTGTATGGGGTGGAAGGTGGGTAAATACCACTGCATATGTTTGGGAGGCTGGATATGTCAGTATCACTGCGCGTGTATAGGACGGAAGGTGGCTCAATACCAGTGCACGTGTATGGGGTGGAAGATGGGTCAACATCACTGCTCGTGTATGGGGTGGAAGGTGGGTAAATACCACTGCATGTGTATGGGAGGGCGAGTGGATCAACACCACTGCACGTGTATAGGACGGAAGGTGGCTCAATACCAGTGCACGTGTATGGGGTGGAAGATGGGTCAACATCACTGCTCGTGTATGGGGTGGAAGGTGGGTAAATACCACTGCATGTATATGGGAGGGCGAGTGGATCAACACCACTGCACGTGTATAGGACGGAAGGTGGCTCAATACCAGTGCACGTGTATGGGGTGGAAGATGGGTCAACATCACTGCTCGTGTATGGGGTGGAAGGTGGGTAAATACCACTGCATGTGTATGGGAGGGCGAGTGGATCAACACCACTGCGCGTGTATAGGACGGAAGGTGGCTCAATACCAGTGCACGTGTATGGGGTGGAAGATGGGTCAACATCACTGTTCGTGTATGGGGTGGAAGGTGGGTAAATACCACTGCATGTGTATGGGAGGGCGAGTGGATCAACACCACTGCACGTGTATGGGACGGAAGGTGGCCAATACCAGTGCACGTGTATGGGGTGGAAGATGGGTCAACATCACTGCTCGTGTATGGGGTGGTAGGTGGGTAAATACCACTGCATGTGTATGGGAGGGCGAGTGGATCAACACCACTGCACGTGTATAGGACGGAAGGTGGCTTAATACCAGTGCACGTGTATGGGGCGGAAGGTAGGTAAATACCAGTGTACGTGTAAGGAGCGGAAGGTGGGTCAATACCAGTGCACATTACATACATATTATATACGGTTACATTATATATATTATACCGCTAGTTGACCCACCCGCCCGCCCGTACACGTACATTGGTATTGACCCACCCACCCCCCGTACACCTACAGTGGTATTGACCCACCCGCCCGTCCATACACGTACATTGGTATTGACCCACCCGCTCACTCGTACGTACAGTGGTATTGACCATACACATACAGTGGTATTGACCCACCCGCCCAAACACGTACAGTACACTGCATGTGCAGGTCAGGGAGGATGGATCAACATCACTGCATAGGCTGGAAGATGACCAGTGCACGTATATGGGGCGGAAGGTGGGTCAATACTAGTGCACGTGTATGGGGCGGGAGGTGGGTAAATACCACTGCATGTGCATGAGAGGGCGGATGGGTTAGTACCACTGCACTTGCTTGGGGGAGTATGATTAAGCAGTTTTGGAAAGCACCGAGTTAGCTATAAGGGAATCAAAATCTGACAAGCTATATTAATTTGATTCTAGTTAAGTCCGGTATGGTAGTAAGGAGTTTCAGAGCTTTCTGTGTGATGACATACATTTTTTACCTGATTCTAAACACCCAGCAGTGAAGTTCTTTCAGGAACAAATTATCGGCCTAAAAGTGGCTGTAAATGAAGACAGGTAACTTGGAGCTCTGAAAGAAAGAGTAGGTAGATTAAGGATTTTTTTCAATCGCAGATCAAAGTCAGTATTAAGGATCTTGGAAGGTTATTAAGTTAAATGTAGAATGTATATGATAATGAATTTACTAGTAACCTAAGTATGAAGCATTCTTGTCTGGTATCACAATTACTATTCTAATGCACTCCCTCCCAACTCAAAGGCCATAACCAACAAGGTTACTAGTGTACTCTAGTGACCTTGCATAACCAATGTGTGTCTATCCGTGAGACGCTTTCAATGAGGTATAATTGTCTACCAACCTATTGGAGTCTGTAATCAGTTAGCGGTAATCCACAGTTATAATCTTCACGCGCTCCTTCCTCCTAAGTCAAACGCCATGATCAATGTATCTCTCCGCAAGACGCCTTCAATTAGGTATAATTGTCTACCAGCCTACTGGGGTCTGTAATCTGTTAGTGTTAATCCACAGTTATTGTACCGGGTCTTTTGACCGGTACAATTTTGTTGTTGTTGGTTTCTCTTAGTTTTGGTTTGCCAGGCTGCTCTTGTGCTGTCATCTACTTTCGTGGCCGTTGGCTCAAGCCTTGGTCTGTTCTGACTTTCGGTTCTCCGGTTCGCCTGGGTTTTGGGGGTTTTTCGCCTTCTTCCTGTTAACTTCACGATGAGTGGCTAGAAAGGCAATTAACTCCAGGGTCCTTCATTTGGACGTTTGACTCTCAGCCTGCCACCCGGCCGAATTTCTGCCATCTCGACTGTGCTGGCCTGGGGACCATGTATTAGAGTCACGCTGCTCATCAGCTCCTTCCATACAGAGTATGGGAGCCTTTTGTCCTCAGGTTAGTGCGTTCCATTTTTTCCCCGGCGGCTGAGCTGGAAAAAAGTTGGGTGGTTCATTGGACTTTTTCTGTTGGGCAGAACAGTTGTATAGTAGGCCGGCCTAAATCAAGGTGCTAATGATTTGAACTATAAACTTTCTTCCACCACAGCCATTTAACAGTTATACATTCATGTTTAAACATTGTATTTTGTCTTTAGAGATATTTACTGTTATTGTTAATCTTTAATTAGTTTATTTTATTACAGTACAAGTAAACGCCACACAACACAAATTTGTTACAATATAAGCACAAAATGCACAAATATATTACAATACAAGTACAAAATGCAAGAATATTACGGTGATCGATTTCGGTGAACACGCTTACCTTCCTCAGACAAGAGGGATTCACAAAAGAATGGAAAATGGTGTTCAACAACTCAATTTATAGCCCTATGATCACGTGATCCCATTAGCTGGAATCGTCAAAATGGCGGCTGCTGTGATATTATTGGTTAATTCATATTTAATGTAATAAAATCAATAGCTGTTGCAAATGGATACAAGGCATCAATAATTGATGAAATCAGAAGTAGAATAGAAAAGAAAATAGAAAATAAAATTCGAGACGAAAAACGAACAACACTTAATAAAGAAAAATCCGATAAAGAACAAAAGAAGTATGTATACCTCCATTACAATGGACCATTTACACAAAGAGTTGGTAATAGATTTAAGAAATACAATTTATCAGTAGCTTTTAAGACTTGTAATACTATGTCCAAAATGTTACACCCGAATATTGAAAGTGAAGATAAATTCAATAATTCAGGAGTATATAGGATTAACTGTAATGATTGTAATATGTTTTACATAGGCCAGACTGTAAGTTTTAGCAAAAGAAATAAAAACAATGTCTCTGCTTTTAAAAATAAGAAACCTGAAAGATCTAATGTAGCTAAACACCTTCTGAATTGTACCCACATTTTGAATAAAATAGATGAAAATGTAGATATTCTAAAAGTTTGTAAGAAGGGTCATATTATGAATGCTTGGGAAGAGTTATTTATTTTTAAAGAAAAATGTAAGGATCGTGATAAATTAAGAATGAACAGGTTAATTTTGATTCCAAAATATTTTTTTATAATGTATTTTCAGCGAATAAAAGAAGAGAAGTAACAGCCAATATGAATTAACCAATAATATCACAGTAGCCGCCATTTTGACGATTCCAGCTAATGGAATCACGTGATCATAGGCCTATAAATTGAGTTGTTGAACACCGTTTTCCATTCTTATGTGAATCCCTCTGGTCTGAGGAAGGTGAGCGTGGTTCACCGAAATCGATCACCATAATATTCGTGCATTTTGTACTTGTATTGTAATATATTTATGCATTTTGTGCATCCACAGTTACAAGCCTAACGCGCTCCTTCTCCTAACTCTAATGCCACGCATGATCAATGTATCTCTCTTCGAGAGGCCTCAGTGAGGTATGATTGTATACCAGCCTACTGGAGGCTGTAATTAGGGAGCGTTGATCCACAGTTACAAGCCTGACGGGCTCCTTCTCCTAACTCTAATGCCACGCATGATCAATGTATCTCTCTTCGAGAGGCCTCAATGAGGTATGATTGTATACCAGCCTACTGGAGTCTGTAATCTGTAAGCGTTGGTCCACAGTTACAAGCCTGACGGGCTCCTTCTCCTAACTCTAATGCCACGCATGATCAATGTATCTCTCTTCGAGAGGCCTCAATGAGGTATGATTGTATACCAGCCTACTGGAGTCTGTAATCTGTAAGCGTTGATCCACAGTTACAAGCCTGACGGGCTCCTTCTCCTAACTCTAATGCCACGCATGATCAATGTATCTCTCTTCGAGAGGCCTCAATGAGGTATGATTGTATACCAGCCTACTGGAGTCTGTAATCTGTAAGCGTTGATCCACAGTTACAAGCCTGACGGGCTCCTTCTCCTAACTCTAATGCCACGCATGATCAATGTATCTCTCTTCGAGAGGCCTCAATGAGGTATGATTGTATACCAACCTACTGGAGTCTGTAATTAGGGAGCGTTGATCCACAGTTACAAGCCTGACGGGCTCCTTCCTCCTAACTCAAAGGCCATGCATGATCAATGTACCCCTCGGCGAGAGGCATCAATGAGATATGATTGTCTACCAGCCTACTGGAGTCTGTAATTAGGGAGCGTTGATCTACATTTACAAGCCTGACGGGCTCCTTCCTCCTAACTCAAAGGCCATGCATGATCAATGTACCCCTCGGCGAGAGGCATCAATGAGATATGATTGTCTACCAGCCTACTGGAGTCTGTAATTAGGGAGCGTTGATCCACAGTTACAAGCCTGACGGGCTCCTTCCTCCTAACTCAAAGGCCATGCATGATCAATGTACCCCTCGGCGAGAGGCATCAATGAGATATGATTGTCTACCAGCCTACTGGAGTCTGTAATTAGGGAGCGTTGATCTACATTTACAAGCCTGACGGGCTCCTTCCTCCTAACTCAAAGGCCATGCATGATCATTGTACCCCTCGGCGAGAGGCATCAATGAGATATGATTGTCTACCAGCCTACTGGAGTCTGTAATTAGGGAGCGTTGATCTACATTTACAAGCCTGACGGGCTCCTTCCTCCTAACTCAAAGGCCATGCATGATCATTGTACCCCTCGGCGAGAGGCATCAATGAGATATGATTGTCTACCAGCCTACTGGAGTCTGTAATTAGGGAGCGTTGATACACAGTTACAAGCCTGACGCGCTCCTTCCAAGTATTTATCATTCTTCCATCTTCTCTAAATTAAAGAAAAATACTGAGTAAAACAAAATGATGGTATAAACAATATAAGTGATAAATATAATGGAATAAAACCATGATTATATTTCTCGCTTACAATTTTATTATAATGCTTTATACTCGTTTTTGCTCCATACCTCATAAATAGTACAATAAGGAAGTTAACAATTAGATTTTTGACAATTATTGCCTAAACAAAGTTCATTTCTGAATTAAAATAGCACTTATGTAGAGTGTTTTGGACTGTACTGTCATATTCCATATGCGTTTACTTCCGATTGCTTGGTTAAATTTTTTGGGAGGTCACCCAATTATACAAGTATACAATAAAGAATATAAGTTGTATGCCGGAAAATATTTAGTAATTGGTTGAATTGTAAGTGAAATATTACCATATAATGAAAATATATTTGTTCCCTAACTAGTTCTCTAAGCCAACCTTCCCTCCCTTGCTTACTTTTGGTTTAAGTTCACCATTTGTATCCTATACCTATAATTATTTACTCGGTTCTTACTTCAGAAATAGTTATTGAAGGAATGTATTAATATTCAATTAATACTAACATTCTAGAACTAATATAACCTCATACAATTATCAATGTAAAATGGTTCGTTTAAGTGTAAACACTTAAATTGGTTATAAAGCTGATAATAAAGTGAATTGAGCAATAAAATTTATTGCGAACACTCTTAGCTGTTCGACTGCAATCGACCTTACTGGATCCGACTGTTATTGCTCAGAGTTTATGTGCACTACTGTGGTAGGCTCTAATGTAAGTAGAGCCCTTTAATATGAAAATATTGTTCCCCTCTTTATTTACTTTTTGTTCCCATTTATGGGCTTAAGATTCTTTTGATCTTTTTTACTACACGAACCGTAGACTCAGATGTATCAAGAAACCCCTCTTCCTTTTAGATTTAAATTGAAAGAAATTCTTTATTATTCGTTTAGATGATAAAGTAATACAGTAGCGGATGGTTAAACACACGTATATACGCACATCTAGCGGATGGTTAAACACACGTATATACGCACAACTAGCGGATGGTTAAACACACATATATACGCACACCTAGCGGATTGTTAAACACACGTGTATATACGCACATCTAGTGGATGGTTAAACACACGTATATACGCACAACTAGTGGATGGTTACACACACGTACATACGCATACCTAGCGGAAGACGCTGGTTCACTCGTCATGGCATGCACCTTCGTATGCCGGGCAAAAAGATACCGCTGACCTGCTGGTAAGGAGTCTTTTGAAGATGAAATAGGTCAGATCCGCCTCCAAACTAGTTACTTTTCCTGCCACTACTCAATACAGCCATTTCGGACCACCAAGGCCAAGAGGCTATTATTAGTGGAATACCAATGTTAAGAGGGCCCAAAATTACAAAAACTATAAGAGACACAAGGCCAAGAAACATAGCTGTCCTCAACGCTTGTCTTTACAGAGACATGGGATGTATTAAATCCAACTCAATATATAGAACAGTAATTTAGATTTTTCTCTGACCGCCTTAATTACTATCTCAGTATGTGCTGTCCTATAAAAAAAACCGAAGTTCGCCCCAAAAAGACGAACAATAAATGGATCACAAAAGGAATCTTAGTTTCGAGAGAAAAACTCAAATTTTTCTCCAAAGTTCAGAAAACAACTTCAAACGAAGGGTTAACATTTTTTCCGGAACTATAATAATTTATAACAATGTTATTCAAGCTGCAAAAGCGTATGATGTCTCTAAATCAATAATCTCGTCCAAAAATGTTTCTAAAACTGTTTGGGACATCATTAAAAATAAAAATAAGGTATAAAAACAAATAAAAATAAAAATCGGAGATAGACTTGTGGAGGATGCGACTGAGGTTACGAACTAGTTCAATCGATTTTTCGCGTCGGTTGCTTGTGAGCAATCTCCTTGTCCATCCCCCCCTCAAATAAACCCCCCACGCATCCAAAGTCCAGTAACTTCATTGGCACTGGCTCCTGTATTTGAGGAAGAGCTCGAAAAAATCATCAAGCAGCTCCCAGCCAAAAAATCAAACGATATTAACATCATGTCTGTATGGCTCGATACAAAATGCTCAAAGCATATTATGAGACCATTATCTCAAATAATCAACTTGTCTTTTGAAGAAAGAGTTTTCCCTCGCTCCTAAAAATCGCGAAAGTAAATCCGATTTTCAAGAAAGACGATCCCCATACTACAAACAACTATAGGCCTGTCTCAATTTAGCCAGTACTAAGTAAATTATTCGAAAAAGTGTTTTTGATAAGAATGCTTCAGTTTTTGAACAAACACAACCTGCTTTCTAAAGACCAATTTGGCTTCAGAAAGGGTAAATCGACAATTGACGCTGTCATGAGTCTAGTCGATCTGGTTGTGGAGGGACTAAAAAGTGTTTCTCGACTTATCCAAAGCATTCGATTGTGTTGACCATGCTAAACCTCTTGACAAACTAGAATCTCATGGCATCAGAGGCGTGCCACTCCAGTGGCTTAGATCTTTTCTGAACCACAGAAAACAAGTTGTCTAAATGTCAAAAAAATTCTCAGCACTGATTCATTTAAGGTATGCGGTCCCTCAGGGATCAATACTTAGTCCGGTTCTATTTATAGTCTATGTCAATGATATTGGGTCATCACTATGTTAGACTACAGCAAACTTGTACAGTATGCTGATGACACAACGCTTTGTTTCAACAACAAATCGAGAGTAATCCTGGAACATGAAACGTTTGTTGATACCAATTATTGTGTCCTGCATTTCAACAGCCTCAATCTGAAAGCAAACTCTTCAAAATCAAATGTCCTGACTTCCGCACTGCAATAAGGAGATCCTAATGACGGACCAACCGTCATATTGGATGATACTCTGCTGCAACTGTTCCAAATTCTTATGTATATCCATGAATAGGAGATTGACTTGGAATGCTCACATAGACCATGTCTGCTCAAAACTTTCCTCAGGACTGTATGTTTTGAGGTCCTTAGCCAAATACTGCCCAACTCAGGTGTTGATGACGGCGTATTACGGCTATAAATTTACCCCCACCTAAGGTTTGGTATTGTGGGGAGCCAGCTCAAACGGTCAGTTTCTCAGAGCGTTCAAATTCCAAAAGCAAGCGATTCGCATAATCGCTCTGTTGAAGTTCAGAGCATCTTGCAAGGAAGCAATCAAGGAGTTGCAACTGTTGACCCTGCCATGTCTCTACATTTTAGATACAACCTTATAATATGTGTCTAAATGTGCTATGACCAGCGGTCGGGACATACACACATATGACACACGAGGCAGGAATACCTACCGAACTGGGAGACAAAGGACGAGGGTTTATGAGCACCTGCTCTCACAAGCAGGGGTTCGTTTCATTAACAAGTTGCCCAATTCAATAAAGAGTGCCCTGACGCCCAAGGCGTTAAACAATCGTTTGAAACGCTTTTTAGCGTCCCAAGCATTTTACAGTATTGACGAGTTCATGACACACGACTGGGTGACCGCATAATCCGAAGACTGGCGTCCGGCACTGGAAGTGGGTACATTGGCAGTACAAATGTGGTGCGAGTGGAGATTCCGTACGTTTGAATGGAGTTTTGATGTGGCGTGATTGTTAAAATTTTAGAACTAATCTGACGATTGCTATACATTGTTATGTTCTCGTAATAAAAGATTTGATGGTTATTTATATACGCACACCTAGCGGATGGATAAAAAAACGTATATACGCAATCACAGGTTTCCATTTCTATAGTTAACCACATGAAAATAGTAGTTCGGTTCCGTTCGGTTGGTCTCCCCACTCCCTTCCGTCCAGCGATGTTTCCAAGCATTTGTCCTTCTTATTTACAAACAGTAGTACGTCTTTGAGTCCAGTTGACAGATGATAAGTTTCAATATTGTTACTTATTTTAATTTAGTGTTATTTTTATATCAATGTAATAAGTAGCGATTTAATAATACTACCACCACAATACATTTATGCAAATAAAACTTCAGCCAGCGTGGTGATTTGGCAACGGCGCATCATCTGCAATCTGACCATTTACGTCTGGTGAAGTATACAATTAATTGTATAAAGCAAGACTTCTGGCCAGTGAGTTCTTACTTACATCATATGTGTTGGATAGTAGGGAAGGGAACTGAGTATCAGACTGAATATTAGACCAACACTACGTGGCCCGGATTCCATGTGAAGCTTAAGGTCCCTAAGTTGCCATGGTTTATAGTGCTATTAATAAATAGTCTTTCCTGAGCTAAATCTAACTCAATAACAAGACTACAACTTCATTACAACAGTTAAAAAGAGAATTAACGAACGAAAATAAAATATAAAAAGAATAATAGTTTAATTCTAAATTAAGTGAAAATATCTTAAATACAGAAAATAAAGTGCTATGGCCAAACAAGTATAGTTTATAAAGAGACAGCATTGGAAAAGAAGAAACATAAAATAGCTGCTTAAATTTTAATAGAAAAAAAATTATTTCAAATTAAATTCCATGTACATACCTATAGTTAATTAAAAATATAAATTAGAAAAAGTAAAAATACGTCTAAACAATTTTTAATACTTGTCAAATTCTTATTAAAAAAATATGTTAATTTTTTAATGATCTATATTCATAATTATAGGTATTTTGTTTGTTGATTTTATGAACATGGGTCGAATACGATTTTACATAGTAAATAGAAATACGAGTATATAGAAAATATAATTTTATTTAGTGATGAGAAGCCTATTACCTAATTGTTTATTTATAACGATTACACTTGTCATCTTTATTCATTCTACTCTCAATAATAATTCTTTTTTACTTAAAATACGCACGAGTTGTGTTGGCATTACAAAACTGAATAAATCTGAGTTGGGATTTTATTTGTCCATTATTTGAAAAAATATAAGTAACTTAGTGCTCTTATTGTGTCTGAAATGAACAAAATATCTAATACAATAGAAATAAGATCTCGACTAGAGTGTAATTCATTGAAAAAAAGATATCGATTTAGGTTGAACTAAGAAGGGCCGAAAAGTGAATTTATAGAGGATTAAATGATAGTTTTCCTTGAACTAAAGAACCAAGGAAATTAAATAGAAATCGACCAATAGAGCTGTCAATCTTATTCAATAATTGTAAACGAATAGCCCCTCACCATTTAAGTATTTTTTTAATGAATACATGTACATAGCGTATGGTTTGTTGTTAGCTACCATTTGATCATTTAAAAATATATAAAAGCTGTGTTAAATACTCGGAAAACACTCCAAAAGTCTTTAAGACTTTAGATACGAATAAAAATATCAAGTGATCTCCTTATCCCAAAGTTAAACCCAATCTATAAAGTAATTTAAGACCCGCCTCACTGATTCTATTTATGCCAGCTAATCCTACCAGGGGGCACTCCGTTTCTATGTGATCCATTGCTTGGATATGGCCCTCCTAATCACATGCCTGATCTACTGTAGTATCAATTTTGAATGAGTTATTAATTGTCTCAATATTTTTATTTATTTATTAGGATTAATAAAAAAATGTTATCAAAACTAATGTATAATCAAGTAGTGTGCAAATTTTATATTTTTAAATGACACTTATTACATAGATTATAATACGTCCCTGTAAGCCAGCCCATGTTATCTTTGGTTTAATTTTTTAAATGTATTTTTATGTATTATTCGCTTATTTTAGAACCAATTCTCTGTTTATATTATGCGTCTTTGACAAAATCGTCTATAAAATATAAAACTCTTGTAATGAAGACATTTTTAATGTTCTGGAAACCTTCGAGATCGTAGATTTAATGACTAAACAACACTTTAAATAAATGTTATCCACTGTCATCAAATGGAATGAAGCCTATACGTCATCAACTGAAATCAAAACTATGCACTATCATTAACTGGAATGAAGCCTATACGTTGTCATCAACTGAAATCAAAACTATCCACTATCATTAACTGGAATCAAATTCATCCACTGTCATCAACTGGAATCAAGCCTAACCACTGTCATAAACTGGAATTAAATATATACTTTGTCATCGACTATCATAACTATCCATTGCCATCAAACGGAAACAGAACTAGCCACTGTAATCAGCTGAAATCAAAATTCTCCACTGCCACCAAACGAAATAAAAATTATGTATTTTCAACAATTAGAATCAAAACTATCTACTGTCATCAACTGGAATCAAAACTATCCACTGTAATCTATTAGTAGAGTAAAAACTATCCACAGTCGTCAACTGGAATCAAAAATATCCACTGTCACCAACTAGAATCAAATCTATCCGCTGTCATCAAATAGAATCAAAACTATCCACTGTCATCGACCGGAATCATAACTATCCACAGTCATCGACTAGAATAGAGCATTTTCTCTGCCATCAAGTGAAATCAAAACTATCCACTGTCATCAACTAGAATCAAAACTATCCATTGTCATCGACCGGAATCACAACTATCCACTGTCACCGACTAGAATAAAGCATTTTCTCTGTCATCAAGTGAAATCAAAACTATCCACTGTCATCAACTAGAATCAAATCTATCAACTGTCATCAACTGAAATCAACCTAAGTTTTGATAAAGCATATAACCGTATACAGTACTGGTGAAACTTTATATCTATTATCAATGTAAAATGGTTTATACCATTTTACTGTTGAATTTTGACATGAAAAAATACTGCGAAAATTAAAAAAAAATTATTGTAATGCAATTTGAGGTACATAATTTGTGTGCCAATAATTTTGCACCGCTCGGTCCTCGCACAGGTGGTTTGTTTTTCATATGTTAGGCCTGTATAGCACTAGAGAATGGTGAGATAATGGGGTAATGGGCGTGTTTAGATAATGAGCTACAAAGGAGGTTATCAGTGATCAATAGCTGAATCCACTCTATATCACACAATTACATCACATTTCACCTCTTCCATCACATCATCTCATAATTAAACTTAGCCAAGTTTATTTCTTAAATAGCTACAATATTTACAACAATAAATTATTTTCATAGTTTTACAAGTCAAACAATTCAGAATCAATGTACTTATGAATGATTGTTTTTAACAATAAAGGCCTGCTGCTGAAGTGTATCTGTTTACGCATGACATAATCAATCGGTCGAGCCGGTGGCCAAGCGGTCTAAGGCGTCAGAAATCTTATGGGTTAGAGATGGTGCAGGTTCGAATTAGGTATTTTATCACTAATGCCTAATGGTTCTCTTGTAATCACACTTCTCCTGTAATGGTTCTCTCCCTTGCTCTGTCTGAATAAGGTCGTCTCACAGATCAATAGTCTAAGAGGAATGGACAGCGTAAGGTTAAAAAGGAGATGGGCCTTTCCTTAAATAAATTAAAAACATAATAAATAACAAATTATGAGTTTATATACATTTACAATATTCTCTACCTGTGGATTCAT